>RJWT010046768.1:0-11405 GCA_004365215.1 Cuniculus paca | reverse complement strand
TATATCCACTATTTAATGAAGTTTATTTTATGGTCATATAAGTTTCAAAGCTAGAAATCCAAACATTCTTCAGAGGCATATCTCATGCACGTAGTAAGATTTGCTAATTGGTAAATCCAGCTTTAGTGATTTTTATAGGTAAAACAACAAATGGATATGATCTTTATAAACCAAGAGATTAGAGCAGACTTATACTTTGTGTTAGATGTACAATCCTTAAATTGAGTTAGACCTATTAAAATTTAGTATCAGAGTAGTTAGCATGAAATCTAAAACAATTCTGTGTCATGGCAGGATAATATAGTCAATGTGTCATTATGTGTGGATTAAACTGCACTATATTTTTGGGTAATTTTTAAAAGGATAATTACTTTATGAAATTACATGTAAATAACACAGAATTATTTTTAGAGATGTTAAAGGAAAACTAAGTAAATCAGCTACAAATTCCTGGAAACTAGTGGCTGTAATAAACAAAGCACTTGAACTTAATCTTGTAGTAAGCATAAAATACTTGATAATTCAAAGGTTTCAGTTTATCTCTGTGCTTTTATAGTTAGAAGTATAGAAAGTGTTTTCAATACATGTAAAGTTATTGTACAGATGCAAAATTATAGCAATATTTTATGTCAGAAATTTATTTGATAGTTATCCAAAGATTTTATTTTTGTTAAAATATATTTGTTTTTGGCTTTTTCTTGCCCAATTGCCAATTAACTAATAAGATTAAATTCTTTGCTAGGTGTCTGTGGTCCACGGACCAACTTCAGCTCAGAACTATTTTTGTGAAGTTTTATAGGAACACAATCATGCTATTTGTTGATCTATGGTTAGTGAGTGCTTTCATGGTGCAGTGGTTGAGTAGAGTAGTCACACCATAGATTACATGACCTGCAAAACCTAAAGTATTTGCAAAATTTTTACCCATCCCTGTTCTCTATACTAAGATAGATATTATTGTAAGCCTTTGTATTTAAATATTTTCAGAAAAATCAAATTTATAATAATTCTTCCCGTATTTATAGAACGCCAGAGGTGTGCTCTTTGGATTAGGAAGCTGTGTGAGCCTTCAGGAACAGGGGCAGGAACAGTGGGCAGGAAAAATCGGAACCTGTATGCGAAATTGTTACTTCATATGCTTAAGCGGGGAGTGCTTGAAGGCCCTTTTACACATCGTCCTGAGCCAGGGACGCTGAAAATGTTACCTTCATACATGGTAGGTGTCATTGAATGTAAGTATATGAGTTTCATTTCTTCACAAGTGAAGTTAACCTACCATTTCTCTAGGGAATGGTGATATTATTGATTTTTATGAGCTAGGTAGCACATTAGTTAACACTGATTTTTTTCTCTCTGATTCAGTTTTTCTACTTTCAATGAAAATAAGTATTAGCCTATAAGGGGAATGTCTGTATCGGCTTATTCAGTTGTTTTCTGTATTAGTTCTAAAAAAAGAGAAAATTTTGATTTTGAGCTTTAATTTCATTTTAATGGGTTATAATAGTAATGTTTTCTGTATCATTAAATTCTAGTGTATTGAACTCTTTCATGTGAATTATTTGATAATTTATGAGAGGCTACATTGACTGATTTTTTAGATTTCTCTTTTACTGTAATAATAATAGTAAATAGGAATTTAAAAGTGATTTATACTCCATTTAATTTCATTATTATAATAAGCTCTGCTGCAAGGCAGTTACATGCTTGATTGACGGGTTGTCACTACCATGTTCCTTGTAAATCTGAAGCACACTTTGGTTTGTGTGGAATTTGAATACTTGAGAAATATGCCTGTAGTGCTAGCTATTGGCATTTGCTATTAGGTAGTTGTATACATTTTTTTATGAACTGAAAAATTCTTATGTAATGTATTAAAAGATTTTTCTATATCTCATCAGTTTACCATAAAGCAAAATTTAGTCACATGGCTTGGTGCACACTAGATGGTAACTCTTGTTGTTAGTGGTAGAATGCCAGAAGTTTTAATGCTATTATCCATTTTATATGAAAGTAGAACCATACATTTCACTTCAGATTAGTAGTATTGGGGGTAATTGGTAGTTATTTAGCTTGCTGTTTAATTAGACATTGCAGTGACTATAGTAGTTTCCCATTAACCCCTCTTTAACTGAGATGTTTCGCTCAGTGAATGCCTGAAATCAAATGGTAACAAATCTTTTATACTATAGGTTCTGATAATTGACAGCTACTAAGCGATGAATGGGCGGAAGGTATAAAAAGTATGAATACATTTGGTGGACCATAGTTTAATAGATGGAACAAGATTTCACCACACTACTCACTTAAATGCAATTAAAAACTTCTTTATTTTTGGAGTTTTTCATTTAATATTTTTGGGCCTAACTTGACTGCAGATAACTAAAACCATGAAAAATGAGACTGGGTAATGAATGTTACTATATCTCACCTAAGAAAGTGCTATGTATTTCTTATTTGGGATAGAGAGTCCTGTATCATCCCTCTCTAGAAGATAGCCCATGAAAATTGTTTTTGTAGGCTTGGAAGAATGATTTTACAAGTATCCAATCTTTGTAGTTTTCTTCAGAATTGTGTTGTGTGTCCTGGATAATTTGAAGGGAAATAAATGGGTTAATGTCATTGTTAGTGATTAATGTAGAATGTTTTATGACACATACTCAACTTCATAGTCATAGGGAAGGACTGTATTTTACAAATAATAAGGAGAAGGCCTTGAGATCTGTCTTGGGTATTTTATGGCAAGAACTAAATCCCAGGTCTCTGTTGTTCTTGCTGTAAGGGATTCCTAATTTTAATTTCGGATTTGTGTTGATTGTGGTTTCTTTGCCTACTGATTTTTGTGTGTGTGTGTGTGTGTGTGTGTGTGTGTGTCTGTGTGTATACTGGAAAGTTGTTAATGGTTACAGAAAGAATAGAGTAGCATATAATTTCTTTCCACTTCATAAAATTAATATCACTTTTGTTACACAAATATAAAATTTATCTGTTATGTAATTTTATTATCAGGTTTCTTAGACAACAAAGCATAACTAAAATATAAGTTGTCCATTTTATTTTAATATTTCATAATTTGTTGTGCATTGAATGATGTATTTTTTATTTGAATGTAGTTGAATTTAAGCTGAGTACTTAAAAGTGCTGTTATCAAACTTGAAACTTGATGGAAATTTTAAGTGTTTGTTTATAGTACATTTTGAAAGAGTAATGTTTTCAATTTTTAAAAATCAGTCCATCTATTTTGATGAGCCAAATCCAGCACGTGCAAAAGGTTCAAGTCCAGAGAGATTACCTGACTGGGTAATGAGTGAGCTGGGGACAAGTGAACACAAATTAAGTGAATCATGGAAACTTTCTCCTGGAGAAGATAACACTTTGATGCTGTCACCAACTGATGCCCACAGGTATGCTATGAAAATGGTATTTTGAATGTTTTTCATCTTTAGCTTGTCCTTGGAACTGGCATTGAATTTTTCTTTTTTCCCCCCTTTTAATGTTAAGGAATTGGTTTACTTTATATTTTTGCTGAGTTGAAGATTGTAAATGAATGTTGGGTATTTAATATAACAGTTTGCTTTCCCATTTACCATATATTTAAGATAATTTTGCAATTTAGCTATTTTTATGGACATCTGTTAACTATATATATGTATATATATATATATATAAAGTTATGTGGGTTTATGTTACATTCTTATTTAATTAAATGAAAACAAAAACTGTTCAATAAGAAAAGGTGAGAAATTAAAGACATATGTATGTATGTTTGTGTGTGCATATGTATATTTCATTGCTGGGAAAGTGGTGCCTGAGAATCTTTTAAATAATGGTGTGGTTTTCTATCAATGATTTCAAAAAATTTAACACATTGCATAACCATCTTGAAGCTTATGCTTAAATTTTTCACCTTTTTTTCTTATTGAATGGTGTTTTCATTTAATGAAATAAGAATGTAAGCATAAACCCATTAAACTGTGCTTTCTTACTATAGAATTAAATAGGATATTTAGTACAAATGAATAAATAGAAAAAAGGTAGGGAAAGGGGATAAAGAAGGGAACTAAGATGCCAACTCCCCACGAAGAATGTAAACATGTACTACTAACAAGTACCCTCCCAAAAAGGAAGCGGGATCAAGAGATGGATGGAGTGGGGAAGGAGGGAAGGAAAAGAGAATAAAAAAAGGAATTAAGATGTGTTGTGTAACTGTACCAATTCTCCACAAAGAATGTAAACATTATGTACCATGAACATGTACTAATAAAGAAAATGACCTGCCAGGCCTGGTGGTGGCTCACGCCTGTAATCCCAGCACTCGGGAGGCTGAGACAGGAGGATCGTTTCAGGTTTGAGACCCGCCTGGGCTACAGAGTGAGCTCAAGGCCAGTCTGACCAGCATAGCGAGACCCTTTCTCAAAAAGACAAGGGCCGGGGATTTAGCTCAGTGGTCTAAGTGCCTGCCTGGCAAGCACGAGGTCACGAGTACTATCCCTGGTGCTGCAAAAAAATAAAAAATAAAAAAAAAAAGATCTGACAAAAGTAAACTGCTAAGTTTTCAAAATGTAGCTAAAGGTCATTATTGTACTATAAATTTTAAAGCCAAAAAAGTACAATAATGGACTTTTACCAGATTTTTTCTAAGTGCAGCAAAATTTATTTGGAAAAGGAATGGGAAATAGGAGTAAGTTCTGAGAGACAAGAGGGGTCTAAGTGAGTTGCTCTCAAATTTTTATTTTTCCCATTGATATTGTTCTCTAAAATGTCAAAATACTGGACAATGTCACTTGGTAAGTATCATACTTCATAGTTCACTCCTTAATATTTTCTTGGTAATTTTAACTTTAGAAGTTTGTTTCTGTTAATAGTGTAATGTTTTTTGTACACTATGATTTTTTGGATTATTCCTTAATCAGAATTGAAATGTTACTAATAATTTGAAATTTCTCCATGTTGGTATAGCCTGGTTATGTGTTTTTCAAATCCAAGATATGGTGGAAAAGAACAGATGAACATAAAACAAGAGCACCATTCTGTGAAGTTATTTTATTAGAAGGAGAAACAAATTAAAATGGAGGGGCAGTTAAAGAAGGGATGATATAATTAAGGACATATTCAGAAGGGTAAAATAATGAATAAATGAGTTCATAGGATGTGATGTTAAATATTTTTATTTATGTTTATAGATAACTAAAATTAAAAGAGATATCATTGTATAATTTTCATTAGCATTATAGGTAGGTAAATGGAGATGTAAAGAGACTGTGGTGTGTACACATAAAAATACAATTCTTAGTTTGACTGCAAGGTACATCTGTTGTTGCCAATATTTTTTAAGAATTCAGCTAAATTATGGATTTATTTCTAGGTGTAATGAGCATGGGGCTTATAGTATAAAGGTGATGATGTTTTAGAACTTAGACCAGAGGTTAAAAATTGGTAGTCTTCTGGGACTAAAGAATTGTGTAGGTTGATTTGTTTTGTTTGACTTACACAGTTTCTTTAAACATTTTTGAATGAGTTGTCAAAATTAAAAATTGGGAAATTTCATATTAAAACAAGGTCCTCTTAAAAAACTGAAAACCTAGTAATCTTTCCAGAAGATGGTCATATATACCATAGCTTAGAGGTGAGTAATACTCAGTTATTCTTCCCTTAATGTAGTATGCTTTCCTTTTTCTTCTAATTCTTGACACCAAATTTTATGCCACTCACATTCGTTATTGAGCTTGAACTTTTTTCTTTGGGTCGAGTTAAGAGGAAAATGAAGGTTATTTTCCTGCTTTTATTTCTGTCAAAACTGCCAAAAAGAAAGGAGGAAGGCAGAAGATATGATTCAAAAAGGGAAGGGTGACATTATGTCTTTATAGAAGTGAAGAATATGTTTATATTTGGCAGCAAGATGATTCATTTGTTACCTATTTAAGTCCTACAGACATTTGATTTATAACTATTGCTTTAGATGAATAGAGGAGAGAGATAAGTACATGGATAATTTCACTGCAGTGGTTATATGTATCATGGAGGTGTTTGCAAAGATTGAGGTATGTATAAAAGAAGGATTTAGGATGGGAAATAGATTTGAGATTTCCAAGAATCCAGGTGAATTCACTTTCTCCCTTGGGACATGAGATAAAGTTTGAGAAAATGCACTGAAAATTATTATTCATTGTCTTTCTGGAAAATAAAGCTATAGTAAAATCCTCACTGTGTTAGACAGTTTTGTTGTTGTTGTTGGGATCAAATACCTTACATATGTAATTTAAAGGAGGAAATGGTTTATTTCGCTCATGGTTTCAGAAGGTCTGTTGGCTCCAAGGAGAAAGCATCATGGTGGAAGGGTATGGTGGAGCAAAGCCACTCAGTTCATGGTGGCTGGTAAGTAGACCAAGAGAACAGCACCAAAGAGGAAGGAGCCAGGGGCCAGAGGTATCACACAAGGTCACGCCTCCGTGACCCACTCAGGCACATCCATAAGTGTGCTTTCCTAATCCCTTAAGTGTTGCCAAACTGACAGTTAAGCTTAATGTTAAATCTCACCCCCTATAAATGCAACACCCAAATCACCTTAAACCATATTTAATCCCCAAATAAATACAATAACAAGTTAATAATTCTGTCTAACATAACTGTCTTATTATGAAAACAACTGAAAACACAGTAATCTCTTCTTCCAAAGTCTCTACAATTTCAGCATTGCTCAAAAGTCAAATTCCAAATCCCCACTGAGACTCAAGGCAAACTCTTAGTTCTAAATTTCTGGAAAATACAAGAAGTAGGTCACATATTCATGATATATAATGATACAAGGTAAATATTCTCATCCCAAAAAGTGAGGACCAGAGTGATAGAACAGAATAGGACCAAATCAAGACTGAAACTCAGAAGGGCAAACAATCAGTCTTATAGTGCTGTATCTGACATTGAGGGAATGTGTTGGTGAGATGAGGGCTGGGGCCACCAAGCTGATAGCCTTATTGGTGCAGGATGCATGGCCTCTCTTTTAGGCTGGCTGCACTTGTTGCTTGTGGCTTTCCTCAGCATACATATCCAATTTTCTTGGGTCTCCACTCTGCTTTTGGCTTCATTTCCACAGTTCCATGTACCTACCTTTCAGGAGCACATTGCCTGGCCTCTTGTTGAAATCTGCCTGTTCATTGAAATCTGGGTGGAAGAATCTATAACCTCACAACTGTTTCATTCTACATGCCTGTAAAACCAGCATCATGTGGATGATGTCAAGGTCTGCTGCCAGCTCAAGCAGTAGTCAGCCTTCATTGGATCATGGCTGCAGTAGCCTTTGAATGCCTGAATGACTGGGCACAGGGAAATGAATCCTGGGGAACCACTTTCCTAGGAGGGTCTTCTTGAACAGGGATCGCAGGGATGTACTTCTTAATTGAATGCCATAAAATTTTGTAGCCTTGATCCTGCAATTCATCGAGTCTTGCTGATTTCTGAGATGCCCTCAAGGTATCTTTCTTCTTATTCTTTTTCAGAGTACTTGATTTCCTTTTAATGGTGCTAAAATCTTCAGCAGACACACCTACTTTAGGACTGACTTCATATGATTCCTTTTGGTCCCAAATTTATTTATTTATTAATTTAATTTATTTTTGGTACTGGGAATTGAACTCATGACCTTGTGCTTGCCAGGCAGATGCTGTGGCACTGAGCTATATCCCTGGCCCTGCTCCCAAATTTAAGTTGTTTAATTTTTCTTGTTCTGCTTTTTACCTCAGATTTTCACTGTAAAGCTGGCTAAAAGCTGCCAACAGTACCCATGTCACAGCCTGAATGTTGTGTTGCTTTGAACTTTCCTATTCCGGATCTGTATAACCACTGCCCTTAATCTCAGTCTCCCACAAAGTCTCAGGACATGGGCAAAATACGGACTTTTTTTTGGCTAAGTGTAACACACGTGGCCTCTATCAATGGCCAGTGGACTCCTTGTTCCCAACTGAAACCTATCAAACCTGGCCTTTACTGTCCACATTCCTGTCAGCATTCTGGACTTTTGAATTCCAACCAGAATCATGCATCAGACACTCCTTGAAGGTTTTAGGACTTTTCTTGCATGCATTTCCAAACCTTTCCACATGCCACCTGAAAAAAAAAAAAAAAAAGGAAAAAAGACTCCAGAGGCTTCTAAACCACATGGTCAGGTGCAGTCAGAGCAATGACTGTACTTGTTTGGTACCATTACCTGTATTAGATAGCTTTCCTGTTGCTGAGACAAAATATCTAACACTCATGACTTAGAATAGGAAATGGTTTATTTGTCTTACGCTTTCAGGTATTTCAGTCTTTGAACTGCTGGCTCCAAGGGAGAAACATCACGGTGGAAGAGGGTGGTGGTGCAAAGCTGCTTAGTTCATTGTGACTGAGAAGCAGAGGAAGGGAACAGTGCCAGCGAGGAAGGGGCCAGGGAGCAGATATAGTACCCAGCATACTTTAGTAATCTCTTAGGAGCCTCCCAAGCCAGTTAAGTTTAACCCTCACACCCCTGTTTTTACAAAATTTGTATCTTTTTTTATCACCTGTAATTAAATGACATTTTAATGTAGAAGAATTACTTGTCTATAAGGCATTATTTATCAGTTACATAGTAAGTAACTGATGGGAAAATCTGACAGTCTTACAGCTCTGGCCAGTCATATTCATGCTTCAGCTCTCACAACTTCCATGTTAGGTATCTCCCCAAAAGAGTTAAAGATGCCGTATTACAGTGACACATGCATATACATATTTATAGCAGCACAATTCATAATAGCTAAATCTTGGAGTCAGCCTTTATGTCCATCAACAGATGAATGGATAAAGAAAATGTATTTGTATGTACTGAAGTACTCTCTGCCATAAAGGAGGATAAACTTGAGTCATTTATAGGAAAATGGATGCACCTTGAGACCATAATGTTGAGTGAAATAAATCAGACATATAAACTTAAATATGGATTAGTTTTTCTTATATGAAAAACCCAAAATATAAGGAAAGAGCAAAACAAATAAAAGATAAATAATAGGAAGTAGAGAGACAGAGCTTTTGGAAAATGGAAGGGGACTAAGAGATGGAGCGAGGGGGAGAAAGGGAAGCATAGAAAGCAAAAAGAATTAAGACATGTTATGCACATGTACTGACTCCCCACAAAGAATATAATCATTATGTAATGCAAACATGTACTAATAAGGAAATAAAAACAGAAAAAAAAGCCTTGTCTGCAGATCAGTTTAGGTGATGCTATTCATTCCTATAGTAGTTTGTGTTTCTGTGTTGTACTCATTATATGTGCAGATTTTAATATCCATCCTGTGGACTAGATTGTACATTTGTGAGGTATGAATTGTGGTTTTTCTATTTGTACTATATTTTTAGTTCCTAGCACTGATTGTGAACATATTAGGAGTTCCATAAGTATTTGGCGAGTGCGTGCATGTATGAATAAATGGATTGTGTTTGAATTGTAAACAAAACTTCACAGTGCATCTTAAATTCCTCACAGTTTAATAATTATTTGATTCATTTTAAAATTTCAGTTTGTTTTAAAATCTTAGCACGTAAGTTTATAATGTAACAGGTATTTATAGTTCTATACACATGAAAACATTTAAAAATAAAGCTAATATAGATAGCTAAAGTCAATAAATTGATTTTAAGGTTAGATACATGTGTGTGACATCAGATCAGATATGATTGTGAATTGTCAATTGTTTGGTCTGTCTTCACATTTCTTTATTAAAATTACTCCTTTTCTATGAGTCACTATCCTGTGCTACAGAAAAGTTATTATCTGTTAATGTTGACCTAATACATCTAATCAGTTCTGCAAGAAATTGTTTTAAAAAGTTTAAGAAACTTATAATATTTGACACATGTATATTTTTATAGTGAATAATTTATTGTTACTTAGAACTGAAGTTTAATGCTGCCTCATAAATTTTACAACCACTTCAACTTGTCCTTTGAAAAACCTCTTTAATCTTAAAAGATTTTCCCCCTTAGTGTTTCTTTTTTGATCACTTTATAAAAATCCTGCTTTACTTAGACCTTTTTGTATGTGAAGTATTTCTAATGGCATTTTAGATTATGCTGTTTGTGCCCTAGCCTTTTTATATTATTAAAGATGCAGAGTCCTTTTGAAGCCTTTATGTTAGGATTCTCTATTCAGTAGAGATGGCACCTTTCCTTTACCTTTATTCTTCCTGTAGGATACATTAGTAGTCTGTTTCACATTCGTCAGAAGTATTATGAGGTCATGTTCTATCTGTTTTATTATTATGCCTTCTTTTTCCACCAAATGTACATCATACACTGGTATACTTAGCATTTCACACTGAATCACTTCTGTATATCGTTCTGTTCCAATTCTCTTCTTTGCTTTCTTTTTTCATATTTTTGGGCTTAAGGTCATGTTATTATCCATCTTTTCTTTTAGAAGAATGATTGATCCAAATTGCATTGCTGTTTTATTATAATTATACTTTTGCATTTTTATGTCAGATATCTGGCTCTTTTCTTGACATTGCAATATTTGAGTTATCTTTGACTTTGGAGCATGGCATTATAAAATGTAACTTAAGAGATCATAGACTTCTGTATTCACCCATATAGAATTTGGTTAATTTCACTTAGTTCTCTATTCACAGGCCTTATCAATATATATCCTTCTGGTCGTCCTTCACATATTCACATTGAGACCTGGTAAAATCTTGTCTTTGTGGTAAACAGATTTGAAGGTAGACCAGTGACTCTCCTCCTGGTACTCCTTATACCGTATAGTCTTCTCCCCTTGAGTGTGGGCAGGACTTGTGACTTGTTTCTAGCCAGTAGACTGTGGCAATGGTGATGAAATGTAATTCCTGTGATTACATCCATCTTGCTAGCATACTTATTTTAGAATCTTTCTGTCATTTCCTTTGCCGGCTTTGAAGAAGCAACTGTCAAGAATCATATAGCCATAAGGAACTGAATGCTGTTGACAATCATGCAAGCAGGATAGTGGATCTTTCCCTGGTTGAACCTCCTAATGAGACCCTAACTCTGGTCATATCATGATTGTAGCCATATGTGGCTCTAAGAAAAAGACCTAGCTCAGTTCTGCCTACACTTCTAATCTACAGAAACTAAGAAAGTATGTGTATATTGTTTACAATGATGAAATTTGTTTTTTATTTTAAAGAGAATAAAAACAAAACAAAACAAAACAAAACAGTTAAACACAACAAAGCATTTCAGAACAGAACACTGCAAGCAATACAGGTCTTCAAAACATAACAATAGGAGATTAACAATGGCTATCCTAGTGTCTCTTGTTTTCTTTGAAATGGTTGTTCATACATTCACACACAATAAACTCAAACAAAACAAAATAATATATAAAACCAGCTAAAACTAAAGAGTGAAAGCATTAT
>RJWT010046767.1:0-11402 GCA_004365215.1 Cuniculus paca | reverse complement strand
ACTGAGCTACATTGCTAGCCATGTTTTTTTACATTTTGACAGGATCTCACTAAATCGCTTATATTACCCAGGAAAGTTGGACTTCAGCTTGCCATCCTCTTTCTGCAGCCTCTCAGCCAACATGCCCAGATGAACTTGTTTTTAAAGAGGAACCCCATTATGTGTAGTTAATAGCTATTCTTACTTGTCTTCCACTTTTTTCTGCTTTCTATGTGTTAACTCATCTGCTGTTCAGCAGATAGTAATTGAATGTGGTGTTCACTAAAGTGAGAGATAAAAGATATTGAATTAGCATCAACAATAGGATTTTCACCTTGATGACCACTTTGAGGATGACACTGTTTTTTGTTTGTTTGTCTTTTTGAGACAGAGTTTCTTTCACTATGTAATTCAGGCTGGCCTCAAACTCAACCTACCGAGTGCTGGGATTACAGGTGTGCACTACCACACCTGGCTAGACACTGATTTTTAAATAATTAAATATTTCTTTTATGTTCTAATCTTGGTTCTATACCGTAATTCAGTGCTTTACTTTGTATTTTATTTTAATTGTTGATTCCCACAGACTGGAGCTGTTTGCTGAGTCGTCGAAACTTACAGTCTCTAAGTAAAAGGCTCAAAGACATGTGTAGAATGTGTGGTATATCTGCTGCAGACTCTCCCAGCATTCTGAGTGCTTGTTTAGTAGCGATGGAACCCCAAGGCTCTTTTGTTATTATGCCAGGTTAGCTATCTTCAGTTTTATAGCAAAATTAATTCATGTACTTGATTTTTAAAGTATTACATAAAATTCATTCAATTATTTTTACAAAATGTCTCCAATTCTCTTTATAGATTCGGTATCAACAGGTTCTGTATTTGGAAGAAGCACCACTCTAAATATGCAGACATCTCAGCTAAATACCCCACAGGATACGTCATGCACTCATATACTTGTGTTCCCTACTTCTGCCTCTGTACAAGTAGCTTCAGCTACTTATACCACTGAAAATTTAGATTTAGCTTTCAATCCTAACAATGGTAGGTGAATTATTCTTAACAGTTTGTTTTGGGGGATTTTTAGGTAGTTGTTGGCTTTTTTGGAGATGGGATGTTCCTATGTTCCCCAAGTTGTTCTTTTTTTTTAATGTACTGGGAATTAAACTCAGGACTTGCACTTGCCAGGCAGGTGCTTGTGCCACTGAGCTATATCCCCCCCTCCCCAAGTTGTTCTTGAACTCCTGGGTTCAAGTGATCTTCCTGCCTCAAGTCCTCCAAAGTATCTGGAACTATAAGCATGCCCTACTATATGCCATCAAAAAAGATTTTTAAATACTGAGCCTGCACAGAAGAGGAGAAGGCCATGTGACAGAAGCAGAAGGTTGCAAAGTCAGAGGAAGAAAATGCTACAACTTTGAAGATTGAGGAAAGACCCTGATCCGGTGCATATATAATTCTAGATAATAAAAAAGACAATGAAGCTGATTCTTCCGTAGATCCTCTAGAGGGAGTGTTGCCCACCTGGGACTAATGTGTTTTTTGTTTTTGTTTTTCCTTTTTTTAAGTCAGATTTTATTGGGTACATTTTAGATACACATAATGATCACATTCATCATAGAGAATTTGCACCTGAACATGATATAACTTGATTCTTTTTTTTTTCCTCATTCCCCTGCCCTCCCTCCAGTCTCTCCTTCTCTCCCCATTTACAAGTTTTCTTTCTAGTTTTTTCTTTTTTAAGACTTGTTACCCCTGAATTAATAAATGTTTGTTGCCTTACACCAACAAGTGTACAGTAATTTAAATTAAGTCTTATCAGACCTTTCTAGCTTATAGATAACCAGAACTAAGAGACTAATTGATCATAAAGTGTTTATAGATGTTTATACTTTGATTTTTGAGTTACCTGTACTAAACTTTATTGCTCACTTTATATACTAATGTCTTGATTTGCCAAAATAGTATTTTCTGTAAACTGCCAGAATAAGGACATTAGCTTTTGATGAACCTTGGAGGTTTTTTATTTAGTAGAAAAGAAAATAATATTTATTGTTATTTTGAGATACCTTAGAAAATGTCAGATCTTCAGCATCACACATACACATATTATTTTAGTTTCTTGTAATTTGAATATTTTACTTAATAATGAGATATTGTGAATAGTCCCATTTTAAGTACATTTTCATTTCCTAAATACTGTATTTGTTTTGTATTAGTAATTTGCTGTAACATTACGTACTTATTGACTTAAAAGATCATCCATTTCTTATTTTAAAGTTCTAGAGGTGTCCAGAATCAGTTTCATTGGATTAAAAGAAAGATTCTTTCCAAAAAAAAAGACTCCTGTTATTACAGGGTTTATTTGCTTAATCTAGAATAATTTCCCCACCTTCAGATTCTTAGCTTGATGACATCTACAAAATCTTTTATGGTAACATGTCCATAAATTCCTGGGATTGGAACACAGACATCTTTTGGGAACCATTATTCATCCTCTATGTCTGTTTATACCTTATTGATACAGCTTTTAGTACAATACTTGGCACATGATAATGTAATTCTTGGCACGTGATACATACTCGAGAAATGTTGATTAAATTAACCTATTTTGGCTAACATTTGTTTTAACCTTTTATTGTGAATGACTGTGAGATACGGAAAATAGACTATTTAATTTCTTTCTCCTGTATAGATGGAGCAGATGGAATGGGTATCTTTGATTTATTAGACACACCAGATGATCTTGATCCTGATATCATTAATATACTTCCTGCATCTCCAACTGCGTCTCCTGTACATTCTCCAGGATCTCATTACCCCCATGGAGGTGATACTGGCAAGGTAATCCTGTTACAGAAATTCAGTTTATTTAAATGTCATTCATTGCTATAGTAAGGGATTAATAGATAAATGAAGCACTATTTTTTCCTTGCAGATGAGATTAACAGTACATTCATATACTTCCCGTAGACATGAATATGTTGATGTCTCCATTTTGTAGCGTTTCTAACACTCTTCCACTGACTCTGTGTTTTTCTAGACTACTTAGCATTAGCCACTCCAACATAGCTTCAGTTATAACAGCACCAATGAAAATCTGTATTGGCTAAAAGAGCTACTATTCATATCAGGTCTATGACAAGAAACATAATAGAAATACTAATTTTCTCATAAGAACGGATAAGATAATGACCACCATCTTGCTCTTCTTTTATTTTTAGCAGTTATGAAAGTAGGCTGTATTACTCTTTTGTTTGAAGTCAAAGTAGGTGAGCTTCATTGACTGTTAATAATACATCTTTATTTTTGTGAAATTGTACATAGTGGTTGTTTGATTGTATTAATATGCGTAGGTTTAGAATTTACCTTTTAAAAGGGAAGAATCTTTGTCCAGTTTTACCTCGTATGCCTTCCTTTTAACTGCAAGAAATGTAATTATTGAAATATGTATGTGTATGCATAATGTATCAATAATCCTACCACTTTAATAAAAGTTTTTACTTTTAGCAAATTACTTTCCTTCCATATATATTTACATTCAACTTTCAGTGAGTATAGTCAGCTTCTTACTATTACATTGTTAATATGCCATCACTTGCTGTGTCATTCCCAAAAGGTTGGACATTCAAAGATTTTTTTTCTATTACACAGGTACTGATGTGTTGAATATTTTCATGCATATTATTTTCTATTTCATTAAAGTAAATACCAAGAAATACACATTTAATAGGCTTTTCATGTTGGCATGATGCTTTCTAAAACACTACATATTAATTATATTTTATAGTAATGGTAGATGAATAAAGCTAAATTGGCACTACCTTTTGGATTGGAGTGTGACTGTCAAGACCTAATTGAGGTACTATTAGGAAATAAGTTAGAAATTTCAACATTTTATATTTTTCACTTAAAAGTTAAGGCTCACATTTGCGTAATAATACTAACTTGCAAAACAGGCATATTCATTTATGCAACTTCTGTAGCATTGCTTTTTTTATTTTTTGTTTTTGAGTCACAGTCTTGTTAGGTAGTCCAGGCTGGCCTCAAACTTGGTATCCTCCTGTGTTAGCTTTCCAAGTGCTAGGATTGCAGGTGTGCATCACCATGCTCAGCTAGTTCTTTTAATATTGCTACTATTGAGTTAATATTCTTCAGTATTTCGTTAACTGATATAAAGTTGAGACTCATTGCCATAAGCCCTTTTATATTTAGTACTGGTATCCAGGTATAGTGAATGAACTAATACACTTCTAATTTTGTCTTTTTAAGGGTCAGGGTACCGATCGGCTACTTTCAACAGAATCTCATGATGAAGTAACTAATATTCTTCAGCAGCCATTGGCCCTTGGATACTTTGTATCAACTGCCAAAGCGGGTCCATTACCTGACTGGTTCTGGTCAGCATGCCCTCAAGCACAATATCAGTGTCCCCTTTTTCTTAAGGTATTACCATTTCTTTGCCTATTCCTAATTAATCCTAATTGACAACTTGATTCCTAGGAAGTATAGAAGTGGCTTATCCAAGTTCAGAATTCTGAGATGCACACATGACTCAAAATATCACAATGAAAATTATCTAGTTATGAAACAACTGTGATTTTTAAATAATTTATATTAAATTTGAACTTTTTTTTTTTTTTTGAGGTTAAATTTCTTGTCTTTTTGAGACAAGGTCTCACGCTGCAGTTCAGGCTGGCCGTCAACTCACTTTGTAGCCCAGACTGGCCTCGAACTCAAAGCTATTCTCTTGCCTCAGCCTTTGGAGTGCTGGGATTACCACCATGCCCAGCTTATACTTTATTCTTAAAGTCTTGGAAGTCTCGCTTTTAATAATAATTCTAACTGCACATATTCAAGTTTAGAGCAGCAAAAAGTCATCTCTTACTAACATCCTCATTTTCTAGGTGAGCAGATTTAAGTTTAGAAAACCTTACTTGACCAGAGTTACAAATTGATAGGAGACTCAAGTTTAAAACCTGGACCTGTGATTACAGTGTCATTCTTTTAATTATGTCATACCACATTCCCCATTGTGCTGCATTTTTTCAGGATTAAAAGAGTCACAGTCTTTGTAATAGTCTTGATTTCTAATTTAGTTTACTCCTTAAGAGTACTTTCTAGCTTCATGTATATTGCCATTTAATATTGAGTGGTTTTTAAGTAATGACCGGGTGTGGTGGCTCATGCCTGTAATCCCAGCACTCGGGAGGCTGAGACAGGAGGATCGTTGTGAGTTTGAGACCAGCCTGGGCTACAAAGTGAGCTCAAGGCCAGCCTGAACGGTATAGTGAGACCTTGTCTCAAAAAGACAAGGGCCAGAGGGCCGGGGATCTAGCTCAGTGGCCTAAGCGCCTGCCTGGCAAGCGCAAGGTCAGGAGTTCAATCCCTGGTGCTGCAAAAAAAAAAAGACAAGAGCCGGGGATCTAGCTCAGCGGCCTAAGTGCCTGCCTGCTAAGCGCAAGGTTGTGAATTCAATCCCCCGTGCTGCCAAAAAAAAAAAAAAAGTAATGAGATTCTCAGACTCAGTGATTTATTTTATCGAAACACTAAAGGCTCTGAAAAATAGCAGTAAATAGCATTGTTTACCCAAAATTTCCCATATTTATTTTAAAACACATTATACATGTCAGAAAAGGATTGTGTAGCACCTATTTATAGCTTATGACCTTAATGTTTCAGGACACATTTTTTAGAAAACACTACTTTACAAAAAGTCCAAGGGACTATCCAGATTCTTTTCTACTCAATATTTATTTACAGAGAGGATAGTGTAAAGTGTGCATTCAACCTCAGATACAGTGTAACAAGATTAGGACTTCAGATTCTGAATTACCAGGTAAGGCATAATTTACCATAATTTTGTTCACCTTTTCTTTTCTTTTTTTTGTTTTGTTTTTTGCGGCACCGGGGATTGAACTCACGACCTCGTACTTGTCAGGCAGACACTTAAGCTACTGAGCTAAATCCCCAGCCCCACCTTTTCTTTATACATCCCATTTTAGTTCTGTATTATAGGAAATAAAACCACCTAGTATGTGTCTCTTTGCTTGGAAAAATAGTGGGTTGTTACCTAATTAAAAGTCATTTTATCATAAACATTAGAGCACTGGTTCTAATCAATGTTGGTTTAATTTATAATGATGTCTGTGAGACTTTTGTTTGTAACTCGTGAATCAGAACCGTGTACATAGTTCAAACATATACATCTGTTATAGGGTACAGTCCTGAATATGCTACACAAAAGTTATAGAATGAAATCTACCAAAAGTGAATACTACCACTGTGTTGTTACAGCTTTTTAACACTATTATATATTGACTTATAAGCAAAATAGTTCACTTTATTTAATTGAAAGTGAAGAAGAGAGGCACATTCCTTTCTCCCACTGTTCACGTATTTATTTAAATGAACGTGGTAGTTGTTTGTAATTCTGTTAATAAAATTTATTGGGCGAAGAAGGCATCTGTGTGCACTGTTCTAGAGTGTTGGCAGTTGAACCAAAGGCAGCTGTTCATAACAGTCATGGTGAACCTCTTACAGCTTTCAATGATTAACAGACAGCCTGCTATACCATGTGTGCCAGTGGTTCCCCATGACTGGTTTATACATACTTTGTAAGTAAAATGTTTGCGTGTGTTTGCTTCTGTTTAGTTCCTAGATCTAAGTGTATCTGCCTGTTAAGTTCTGTGTAACCCAAGGACTGAGTGTACTTGAGTTTATCAGTTTATCACTCCTTAAACATTTTGCTTTAACCATCCAGGCAAATTAGACTTAGAAAATGATTGGAAATCCTTCATAAGGATTATTGTGAAATCTTAAAAACTGTAGCTAAAGAAAAGGAAATAGGAAGATTCAATATAAGTTTTGCACTTAAAAATTACTTCAGTAATGAATTAGTAAGCAAGGAGAACAGACATTATTATAGTGGCTCCCATTCATACACAGTTCTAAAAGATGTATTTATTTCACCAAAGAAGGAAGATACATAGTATATTGAGAGACTGAGGTAAAACTAAATAGCCAAATTTGTCCCATATGGTTGTCTGATTACCTGTTAACTTTTTAGGCCTCTTTGCACCTCCACGTGCCTTCAGTGCAATCTGACGAGCTGCTTCACAGTAAACACTCCCACCCACTTGACTCGAATCAGACTTCCGATGTCCTCAGGTACAGCTCTTTACCATTGTGCTCTCCCATTGCAACTTGAAAAAATACATTGGTTCTTACATATTTTTGATGAGTTTGTTTGTATGTCTTTCAATCTTTAGATGAATTACATGATTCAGAATAAGTGTTTTTTCTAACATCAGTAATCTACTTTTATGTTTTTTGGATTTGGGGAGGGGGTATGAAACCCAGGGCCTCACACATGCCAGGCAAATAAATGCTTTATCACTGAGCTACACTTTCATCCTGACAACAATTTTTATGAAATTAGTTATCTTTTTCCCCAAGGACTCTCTATTCTCTGTCTTCTACTCTTTTTAAAGGTGACTAAATCTTAGATAAGCATAATTGAAAACTGCTTCCAAAATCTGCAGTGGAAATAGGTACATGACTTACAAAGTTTATTTGCTTTTCAGGTTTGTTTTGGAACAGTACAATGCACTCTCCTGGCTAACCTGTGACCCTGCAATCCAGGACAGACGCTCATGTCTCCCAATTCATTTTGTGGTGCTGAATCAGTTATATAACTTTATCATGAATATGCTGTGATCTTTATTTGTCGGAACTGTGCAAGAGTGAGGAAAAAAAGAATATTTTGCTGCAGGATTACATTATTTCTCAGTGAAAGTCATTTGTGATGGGGTCTAATTCTTATTACTTCAACAAATATTGTTTTGACTTGGGGGAGGGGCTATAACCCTGCTATTTTTCATTGACTGTACCGAACTCTTTAGGATGATGACTGAGCATACAAAACGTATTATAACACTTTCGTAGCAAAAATTAATTTTTTTTTCCAGTCACAGTATTTGTGAAGAGTAATGAGCCATAGTACCCAGTCATGTTAAATGAATATTAAAAGCATGGAGAGGAAACATGAGGAACAATGAATTCCAACATATGGCTTTAGAACATCAAGGTGTTCTTGTATTGGATTATAGTATCTAGTATTCAAAAATGCCTGCATCTCTTATTTATTGTAAGTTTTTAATGTATAAATTGTCTTATATTTCTTAACCTCTTTTATAAAAATTTTCCTAGAAGGTTTATATTGCCTTCTTGCTTTAAAGCAATTGGTCTAAAATATATGTAATCGTCTTAATTAAAAAGTTACAGTAGGGTTGCTTTTAGAGTATTATTTTTTTGTAAGGGGGTGGGTGGGACAGTAAATTTGTATTGTCTCGATGTACAGTTTAATGGGGATAGAGGGAAAATAATGTCCATACCATTGTGTGTGGAGGATTTACAGCTAAGCTGTAGTTGCAGAGTACATGTACAGTAATGAAGTTCACTGTGTTTATAAAATGAAAAGGTACCGGGTCTTACAGCATTTTATATATCACACCTTTACAGAATAACATGATGGCAATATACAAGTGATATTGTTAGGTGGTTTAACTTAGAATAAATTGAGAATTCTTCAGTTATATTTTGTACTATGGTTTAGGGCTATGACTAATATTTCAGGCCATTTCCAGTGAAAGAAAGTTAGTTTTACAAGAAAAACATTTGCTACTGAATGCTTAAACTAATTTTGGTGTTAAATGTTACATACTTAAATTTTTTTCAGTTTTAACAGTGGCACATTTAGGCATGGGAGTATTATTAATTACAAAATTTATCTTCAGGATCTGCTATAAGATTGAAATTTAGCCCAGCTCTAGACATTTTACAAATTAAGAGCGGTCACTCTTGATTGTTTGACTTTTTTTTTTTTTAAATTAAAGATTGGGAATGTGTATGAGAGTATGCATATGTATGAGTGTGTGTGTGCAATCAAACTGTGGTGTAAATAGATTCTCAGTGAATTCTGGTATTCAGACTCTATTCCACTAGTGAAAGAATCATTTTCTAAACTTAAACCTGTTTCCCTTTGCCTTTTTATTTATTTAATTTTCTTGGTTTGGAGATGGCAGTCCCAAACACCAGAGTCTGTACTTTTTTATAACACAGCTCAGATTAAGGTAGGGCATATGCCAAGGAGGGTCTCGCCTCCCTAAAGAAGGGACTTGAGTTTTAGGGACTTTAATTCACCCCTTCCTTCAGTACAATTTTCCCTCTTCTTGTTTGCACATGCCAAGATAACTGCTTTTCTGCAGGCTTTACCCCCTTGAAAAATCCTTTCTACAGTGCTGCTCACAAGAGAGCCCAAGTTAGCCTCAACTTACATTGCTGACTTGAATTCACAGTCACCAAGTCTACCTATCTTTCTTGGAAGCAGTCTAGCAAAATTCCTATTTGTATGTTCATTAGTTACCCACTAGGAAAAAAATAAATTGTATTTACAAAACTTTAATTCAGTTTTTTTTTTAACTGAAACTTGTTTTGTAATTACTGTATGCTTATTAACATAAATACCATTTTCTTATGAAGAGTATAAATTCAAATTGTGTATGTGAAAACATTAGCAAGTCTTGTTTTTTATATAAAGAAAACAAAACTGGTGACAACAGTTTTCAGTCCTTTATTCAAGATTATAATGAAATCCTAAAGGTCAGCGTATTTTGATATTAAATTTAGAGATCACACCTTTGCATTTATTTTTAAATTATGCTAACAACCACAGATTTATGTTGGCATGTTTTCTTCTATACTTTCTTAAGAAACAAAACAAAAAAAAAGCTTGTCTGAGATTTGAGGGAAATACGCTTATTTGCAATTTCTATAAAAATATTCTTTTTTATGTATTTTGCTCAGTAGTGACTTTAAAAAGTAAAAACTATATTCTCAGTTGTTTAAAATCACTAACCTATGGTAACCACACCTCAGTTTGAAAACATATTTTCAAAAATTATTCCCTGAGAGCTTCTTTTGTATTGAGCCATAAGGAGGGAACCTAGTATACAATTCCTTTTTCTATTGGGGAATCAGGGAATAGTTCCTAAATATACAAAATTTACTGGTACAGTATTTTTTTCTTCCCTTCATGTGCAGTTCATATCAAATAAAAAATTTTTAAATAGCCATTTGGAAAGGTGAATTGACTTATTTCAGAAAAAAGAAAGTAAGCCTTTGTGTAGGATGATGAATCTGACTAATGTACTGTCACAGGCAAGTATCGGTAGTTTTTTTATTTTAATAGGTAAGCAAAATATTATACTTTATACCAGTGAATTACCAACACCTTGACTTCTTTGTTACAGTGCTATTGTCTATTTTTTGTGAAGTTACCCATTATGAAGCAGGGTGGAAGTTCAGTATTTTTGGCATTTAAAAAGTTTAGTTATATAATGTCTGCTTCCAGCTAGTGAGAAACATCTAGCCATACCTTTCTTATGCAAGCCATTCAGTTATCAGGACTGTGAATTAACACTGTATGAATAAATTTCCGTACACCTTATTGTTTGGCCAGAAGGCCACCAAGTGTACTTATATGTAATCCTTAAATTTTAAAGTAGCTGTAATTTTTAAATATTTCTAAGCTTTTCTTAAACCACTAAAATTAAGCTCTTACTACTTAGTCAATTATCCTCAGCTGTATTCGTACTCAATTGTCAGTATGGCACAGATTACTGTATTAAAATATTCTCTTTTTGTCTTCATATTTACCTTCTGAGGTAATTTTTTAACTTAATGTGTTACTACAAAGATTTGCAGATCTTTAATCAAGCACTATGTTAATACTGTAATATCAAAATACTATGTCGCATTATTTAAAATGTTCAAATTGAATAGCTTAAAAGGAAGTTTCCAAATGCTATATTGCATCATATAATTTGCTACTCATCCACTATGGCATTGCATATTAGTCTATTAATACATTTAATGTTGCATGAGTGATATTTTGGTCTGGGTTTCCTCTTAAGATTTTAGTTTGTCTAAATTAAGGAAAGTTGTTCTTAACAATACTACATTTTTATTTTGTGCCCCCCTCCAATCAGCTGGAAATCTTAACCTTTTGGGTTTTCTTGGTGGTTTAATGGGCCCACAACTGTGGTTTAAATTTTTATATATGTATTTTATTTTTTGTGGAGTATAAATTTGAAAACTGGATTTGGGACCTAAATACTCCTCAGGTTGACATATTCATTAAGTTTTAAAATAGCTTTAGTTTTCAAGGTAAACTGGATTTGTGGACCTTAAAGTTTCTGAGTTTAAACTACAAGTTGTAATGTCATCACTGGATACGTCAGCGTCACCCTTTCTGAACAGCGCGGTCACTTTATGAAGGGGCGTCTTAAAGCTGCTGTTGTAGCAGTGACATTCAGTATGGTCCAATTGCTTTTCTTTTTAACGTGACAAAAAAAAAAAAAAAA
>RJWT010046766.1:0-11406 GCA_004365215.1 Cuniculus paca | reverse complement strand
TTTTTTTTTTTTTTTTGCTGCACCGGGGGTTGAATTCATGACCTTGTGCTTTCCAGGCAGGTGCTTAGGCCACTGAGCTAGTTTGCCAGCCCTTGTCTTTTTGAGACAGGGTCTCACTATGCCGTTCAGGCTGGTCTTGAGCTCACTTTGTAGCCTAGGTTGGTCTTGAACTCACAAAGACCCTCCTGTCTCAACCTACCAAGTGCTGGGATTACAGGCATGAGCCACCACACCCAGCCCCCCTTCCATTTTCTAATATGCTATTCAATCCCTTTTTTCAGAGTACTGTAGTTTTCAATGTAGAGATCTTTTACCACCTTTGTTAATTCTTTCTTTCTTTCTTTCTTTCTTTCTTTCTTTCTTTCCTTTCCTTTCCTTTCCTTTTCTTTTCTTTTCTTTTCTTTTGATGCTATTGTAAAAGGTATTGTTTCCCTGATTTCTCTCTCAGTGAGTTTGTTATTCATGTACAGGAAAGCTATTGATTTTTGAATGTTGACTTTGTAACCAGCTATGTTACTGAATTTTCTTAATAAATCTAGTAGTCTTTTGGTGGCATTGGGGGTCTTCTATGTAGAGTATCATGTCATCTGCAAATAATGATAGTTTACCTTTTTCCTCTCCTAAACCGTGTGTGATGGTGCACACCTGTAATCCCAGCACTCGGGAGGCCGAGGCAGGAGGATCATTGCGAGTTTGAGACCAAACTGGGCTACAAAGTGAGCTAGCTGAAGGCCAGCCTGAATTGCATAGCGAGACCCTGTCTCAAAATGACAAAAAAAAAAAAAAAAAACATGGACTTTTTCTTTCCTATCTTTATTCCTTTTATTTCTGTCTCTTGTCTAATTTCTCCTGCTAAAGATCCCAGGACTATGTTGAATAAGAGTGGAGACAGTGGACATCCTTGTCTTGTTCCTGATTTTGGAGAGAAAGCTTTCAGTTTTTGTCCATTTAGTATGATGTTGGCTGTTGATTTGTCATAGATCAGATTGAGATAAAGACCATCTTTTGTCAGACTGAGATAAAGACCATCTATTCCAATTTTCTGTAGGGTTTTAACATGCGTGGGTGCTGGACTTTTTCTGCATTCATTGAGATGATCATATGATTTGTGTCCATGGCTCTGTTAATATGGTGTATTACATTTATGGATTTACATATGTTGAACCCTCCCTGCATCCCTGGAATGAATCTCACTTAATCATGGTATAGAATCTTATGACAATTGGCTGCAGTCTGTTTGCCAGCATCTTATTGAGAATATTTTGCATCAAAGTTCATTAGGGAAATTGGCCTGTAAGTCTCTTTCTTAGTTCGGTCCTTCTCTGGTTTTGGTATGAGGGTAATGCTTGCTTCCAGGAATGAATTTGGAAGTATGCTTCCCTTTCAATATCATTAAAGATTTTGAGAAGTAGTGGTGTTAGCTCTTCTCTAAATTTCTTGTTGAATTCAGCAGTGAACCCATCCTGGCC
This sequence comes from Cuniculus paca, assembly GCA_004365215.1. Lineage (NCBI taxonomy): Eukaryota > Metazoa > Chordata > Mammalia > Rodentia > Cuniculidae > Cuniculus > Cuniculus paca. Next base: position 9,937 of record RJWT010046766.1, on the reverse strand, counting down.
TGGGCTTTTCTTTGTTGATAGATTTTTAATTACATGTTCAATTTCATTTATTGATATTGGGTTATTTAGGATTTTTATACATTTTTCATCCAACTTTGGTAATTCATATGTATCTAGGAATCTGTCCATTTCTTCTGTATTTTCCATCGTATTAGACTACAAGTTTTCAAAGTAGGTATGGATGGTTTTCTGCAGGATCTGTTGTGATTTCACCCTTTTCATTCCTAATTGCATGGATTCGAGTCTTTTCTTTCCTTTTTTTGATAAGATTGGCTAAGGGTTTGTCAATTTTATTTAATCTTTCAAAGAACCAGCTCTTCGATTCATTGATTTTTTTGTATTGTGTTTTAGTCTCCAGTGTATTAATTTCTGCCTGGATTTTTATAATTTCCTCCCTCATAGGAGCTTTTGGCTTAGCATGCTCTTCTTTTTCTAGAAGTCTGAGGTTCAACATTAAATTGTTTATTTGTGCTCGCTCTATATTCCTAATAAGGGTATTTACTGCTATAAATTTTCTTCTTAAGATTGCTTTCATTGTGTCCCACAAGTTCTGGTATATTGTATTGTATTATCATTCAACTGTAAAAACTGTCTAATTTCTTCTTTAATTTCATCTACCATCCATTGATTGTTCACTAGGGTGTTACTTAATTTCCATGTGTTTATGAAGTTCTTCTGGTTTCCTTTGCCATGGATTTCCAATTTCATTGCACTGTGGTCTGATAGTATGCATAGGATAATTTCAGTTCCTTTGCATTTAATTTTAAGCATGTACTATGAGCTAGTATACGGTCTGTTTTGAAGAATGTCCCATGTACAGCTAAGAAGAAGGCATATTCTGCTGTTATGGGGTGGATCATCTATAGACATACATTAAGTCCATTTGCTCTAAAGTTTTGGTTCTAATATTTCATTATTGATTTTTGTCCAGTTGATCTTTTTGTGACAGTGGGGTATTGAGGTCTCCCAATACAATTGTATTAGGGCTTATTTGATTTTTCCTGTCTGTTAGTAATTGTTTTATATAGTTGGGTGCACTGGTATTTGTTGCATATATATTTATGATTGTTATCACTTCCTCTTGGATTGTTCCCTTTACGAGGATGTAGTGACCTTCTTTATCTCTCTTAATCAGTCTTGAGTTGAAATTCACTTTGCCTGCAAATAGAAGAGCTACCCCTGCTTTTTTTTTTGTTTGTTTGTTTGGTTTTTTTTTTGCAGCACTGGGGACTGAACTCATGACCTCACACTTGGCAGGCAGGTGCTTAGGCCACTGAACTAGATCCCTGGCCCTTGTCTTTTTGAGACAGGGTCTCACTATGCTGTTCAGACTGGCCTTGAGCTCACTTGCTAGCCCAGGCTGGTCTCAAACTCACAACGTTCCTCCAGTCTCAGCCTCCCGAGTACTGGGATTACAGGTGTGAGCCACCACGCCTGGTTCTACTCCTGCTTTTTTCTGGGTTCCTGTCCCATGGAGTATTGTTTTGCATCCTTTGACTTTCAATCTATGGGAATTTCTTTTTGAATTACATGTGTTTCTTGTGTGCAGCATATTGTTGGATCTTGCTTCTTGACCCATTCAGTCAGTCTGTGTGTTTTGACTGGTGAATTAAGACCATTAACATTGATGGTTATAACTGGTATGTATTGACTTATCCTTGTCATGTTATTTTCCCGTTGTTAGCTTTCCCTTTTTTTTTCCTGCCCTCTGTTTGCCTTCCCTGGAGGGTTCCTTCTGTTGGGGTTCACGGAGCTGTAGTCCTTATTATCTCTTTCTAGAATGTCCTTCAGAACATTTTGGAGTGCTGGGTTGGTGGTCATAAATTTCCTCAGATGTTCTGTGTCATGGAAACATTTTATTTCTCCATCAATTTTGAAAGATAGTTTTGCAGGGTACATTAATCTGGGTTGAAATCTGTTTTCCTTTAGAACTTGGAGTACTTCACTCCAAGCTCTCCTTGACTTGAGAGTTTGTGCTGAGAAGTCACCTGTAATTCTGATGGGCTTTCATTTATAGGTGATTTGTTTCTTTTCTCTAACAGCTTTTAGGATTCTACTGTTGTGTTGAATTTCTGGAATCTTGACTATGATATGCCTGGCTGTACATTTTTTTTGAACATTGCTAATTGAAGTTCTATATCCTTGTTTATCTGTACATCAAATTCTTTTTCTCTACCAGGAAAGTTTTCTATTATGATGTCTGTGAACTTTTTTTTAATATCATTTGTGGTATCCCCAGCTTTTTTATTGACTCCAATCAATCTTAAGTTATTCTTCTTTGTCTCATCTAGCAGCTGTTGGATTGATTTCTCATGGTCCCTTGCTATTTTTGAGAAATCTTTCTTTTCCTGGTCTCTAACCACAAGCCTGTCTTCAATATCTAAGATCCTGTCCTCACATTGACCTAAGCTGCTTCGAAGACTTTCAATGGAGTTTTTATTCTCCTGGACATCTGCTTGAATCTGATTGATGGATTCCATTTCTTTCTTATGCTGAGCTTCCAAAAAGTTCTTCAGTTCATCTATTTTTTTCTCTGTGTCTGCTCTAACGTCAGTAATCATGGTGTGTAATTTGGTAATCTCTGTAGTTATCTGAGAATTATTTCTGATTTCATTTTTTCCAGAGCTTCATTCAATTGCTTTGTGGTTACCACTTCAGAGAGACCTGACTGGGGGAGATTTTGGATTGTCCCAGTTCATTGCCCCCTGGATTTGCCTTTGGTGAACTGGATGTCTGAGGTTGCATTTTGTTTTAATGTCTTCTCATCTTTTCTCTCTCTCTTTTTTTTAAGTTTAATTCCTGGGGTGATGCTAGTAAGTTGCCTATGGTGGGTTGCTTTACTGGTAGTATTTAAGACCCTTAAGTGATGATTACTTCTCTAAGAAGCATTCTTACAAATTCTTAGAAGTCCTCTGTATTCGTGGAAGGAATTAGAGTTTATTAGGCATTTTTAAAATTTTTTTTTTGAGACAGGGTCTCACTATGCAGTTCAGGCTGGCCTTAAGCTCACTTTGTACACTGGGCTGGTTTTGAACTTGCAATGATCCTCCTGCCTCAGCCTCCCAAGTGCTGGAATTACAGGCATGCACCACCATGCCCAGCTAAGGCACTTTTTTAGATTCCCTGAAATCTCTATTAAAGATATTATAGCCTGCCCTGGATTTCTTTTCCTTCAGACTCTTTTGTATGTTGAGAACCCTCTACTAGCTGAAAGTTGTTAAAACCTATAAATATTTCCTCCATGAAATAATTTATTTTTCATTTCCTCTCATTTTGTTATGTGCAGTGAGAAGCCAGATAGTATCCTGACCACTGTGCCTAGAACACTCTTACCTATATCACTCTCACAGTAAAAGAACTTTAAAATTAGAATAGTTTATTCCAAAACAACAAAATAACCTTGTCTAGGAACAAACACATTAACCAAGATGACCTGGGTATCGTGAAGATACAGTTCCCTGAAGGGCATGGTTCCTTCAAGCAGAGATTGCACAGGCCTATTAGAAAGAGAGTGGATGAGTTTCCCACAAACTAAAGAGGTGAGGAAACTGACAAGATTCAGATGTTGTTTCCAAAAAGCACGAAAACCCTGCAAGATTCTCATTCTCAACCTTAAGGTTATTAGAAGACAGAGGTCTGCTAAAATCTTATATTTTAGATTTTACCCAGTAATCACCAAAAAAGTTAAATTGAACACAGATCAATTGATAAATGGCTGTCATAATGCAAACTTTAACTTCCTAATCTACAACACTCATCTCTCTATATGAGCATAGTCTCCAATCTATGAAATTTAAACAATATAGAAGCTCTTACATATAAACACAGACCTTGTCTAAGAATTTCATCTCTTTTTCTGGTACCAGGAATCAAGCTCAGGACCTTGCACTTGCCAGGTAGGCACTGTGCTGCTGAGCTATATCCTGGCCCCAAGCTATATCATATTACAATTCCCTCTGTTAGCCAACCACCACACTGCCTCCTGAGGTCAATTGTTTTATGTCATGGAGCTAAGAAGGCTCATTCCTAGGATCTAATGAAGATGAAGCTAATTAAATTTTAAAAAAATACTCTTCTGAGAGAAAAGTCATTGTTAAAGCCATTAAGAAAGAATTCCCTGGGTCATCCTGATCTGGTTCTTCATTTTCTGGTCTCTCATTGACATATTTGCATGTGGCATACAATAGAAATATACCAAAGTTAAAAGAAAACACAGCCAGTCATGGTGGTGTATGCCTGTAATCTCAGCACTTGGGAGGCAGAAGCAGGAGAATCGCTGCAAGTTCAAGGCCAGCCTGACCTACATAGTGAGACCCTGTCAGAAAGAAAGAAAGAAAGAAACAAAGAAAGAAAGAAAGAAAGAAAGAAAGAAAGAAAGAAGAAAGAAAGAAAAAAGGAGAAGAGAAGAGAAGAGCAGAGCAGAAGGAAGAAAGAAAGAGAAAGAGAGCAAGAAAACATAGTATAATGTAAGAAGAAATGGTAAAGGATGACAGGACAAGGTATCCAAACCAAAAAATCATTTCTATGTGTCATCATTGTACTTAATCAGATTTTCCCACCGTATCTACAGTCTATGAAATATTTTATGTGATGTTTTAAGTAGTCAAAATAATTTATTATGTTCCAGTTCTAATTTTTCTTCTGGCCATTTTGATTCCATGGCTGCAATTTCATGTAGAGTAGCTAGTTGTTTCGTGTTTTGTTTTGTTTTTCTGTGGTACTAAGGATTGAACCCAGGGGCACTCTATCCTTGAGCTGCATCTTCAGCCCTTATTTTTGACAGGATCTCAATAGGTTGCCCAGACTGGCCTAAAACCTACAATCCTCCTATCTTAGCCTGCCAAGTGCCCGTAATAATATATATAGGGGCAGGGAATGCTGCTCAGTGGTGGAGAGGCCCTGGGTTCAAACCCAGTACCTGAGCTGCTTGTTCCTAATACCACTTAGTCCATCAAATCACGGTGGCATTATGAGGTCAAAGCCAGTGTCCACAGCCTTTGAACACAATGTTCTCAGATAGCACCGTAAAGGTGGCAGGAAATAGATCGGTCAAATCCTTTTGTCAATAGTATATGGCGTTGGCTAGTTCAAGTATGCAAAATGGGTTGGGCGCAATTCTCCCAAGGTGTATGTTGAATCAAATGTTTCAGTTTCGCTTTAAAAACCCAAGTTTAGGCAGTGTTTGTTTGTTTGTACAGTGTCTTGTGGGGAGATCCTGGGCAAAGGAATGTTTGAAATGAATGTGAAAGAGGAAAGGACTCCTAGATGTAGGGGTTTAGAGCAGACCTATAGGACGTCAGCAGAATTAAAAATACATTCTTTTTAGAAATGTTTGCTTTCACCAGTGTGTTTCCACAGCCTCTAATAAGCTTGCCTAGAATAGATGGGGATGTCATGTAACAACCCGTCCTGCCCCTCTCTGTCCCTTGGCCAAAACTCTTGTAGAAATGTTTTTCTACTTTGTTCTCATATCCTTGAGTTATAAATAACTACTCAGGCTACTGCTGTTTTTCTGAGGCTCTGACGAGCATAATCAGCCACTATGGGCTTCTCAGTGAATGAAATATAGTCTCATCTCTGAGTAGTTTCATTCTCTGTGCCTCTATAGTCAGTCTTACTACATAATCCTGGCCTATAATTTGAGATTCTCCTGACTCAGCTTCCTGTAACACTGGTATTACAAACGTGTGCCACACTCTGCCTCTAAATTCCATTTTTGGGGTCTGTTGAGGCATTTTATTTGTATATATGTTTTACATCTTTAGACAAAGAATTCCAGGATTTTAACTCCTGTGCATTTTCGTCTTGCTTTTTCTTGGTCCATGATGCAGGTTGAAGTTATCAATACAATGAAATCAAATGTACAGGATAGGAGCAGATTATTTTGCCATTTTCCAGGTCTTTGAAACCAAGAGCTAATCACTCCACACTTGTTTAACCTGCCTGTGAAGTTCACAACAATTTTTCTTGCCCTCTGATCATCAAAGATTTCAAAGTCACCCATGAAACCATGCTTCATCATCACAGTTAGAAACCAGATGACTTTGGAGCATAGCCTAATAAGGACCTGGCATCTGCCCCTCTTTGACATTGTTAAAGCATTGCTTTGCTTTTTTTTTTTTTTTTGAGACAGGGTTTCGCTATGCAATTCAGGCTGGCCTTGGGCTCACTTTGTAGCCCAGGCTAGTCTTGAACTTGCAACAATCCTCTTGCCTTAGCCTCCCAAGTGCTGGGATTACAGGAGAGTGCCACCATGCCAGGCTATTTGTTGATGCTTTTAAGGGCATTAGCTAGGACACTCATGTGAACCACTATGGCAGCATGGAAAGATGGCAGAAAGATGAATTCAATTCTTAAAGATTACAAAATTAACTACTATAATTGAAAACCCATTCACCTTACCAATCCTGCCTCCCTATACTACCCAAACCACACTGGACCCATTTTTAAGGGCCACTGCCAATCTTCTGACACCCAAGTCTCCTCTCAAACAGAGATGACAGATTTGGATTCCAGACACAGCCACATCCACACCCTACAAAGGACAGCTGCTTACACAGTAACAAACTGCCCTACTTCCTGGTAAAGGGAAGATTTTCAAGGCTTGGGAATGTGTAATAGATCTAATCTAATGTGACATCAAAACCAAACCACATTGTGTTTTGTATTTTTGTTCTTCCCCTGTCATGGGAAGTGCATCTGGTCTGGATTAGTCATTGCAGTTAACCTTTAAAATCCTTTTCTGGATACTAGCATAATACATACACACTGACTCATAAATAGTTGCCCTTGAATAAATATGCTGAAAAATTCTTTTTAGAAGGACTTACTAGTTTTGATGTATTTTTAATTCCTGCAATGTTCTGTGATTTCTGTATTCTAGTCAAAATCAGCGACCCCATCCCGGGGCATTTTCAGTGTGGGCTGTGCCTACCAAATGATATATGAGTGAGGCACGTGGTCCAAGTAGATGCAGATTTCCTGCAAGGAAGGAGATGAGGTCATCTTTCTTCAAAGAAGCAAAGGGTTGTTCATCAGGAATTGGCAGGTTTTCTGAGCAGTATGGTATCTGGACAAACTACCAGACTTTGTCACTGAAATACAAAGACAGATAATGCAGACATACTGTGTGGTACTGCTACAAAGTACCCAAAGCTCGGGGCATGTAAGGATGCTTCCAGGACTGCTTAGATGACATGACTCTACAGTCTAGTGCACAGCAGGATGCAGTTATATAACCATAACTTAGCACAGGTAAACATACATGTGCTGGTTATGCACTATACAAGAATGTAAATATGTGATAACAACCTGTATAAGAGTTAATCAATAAAGACATTGTGGCTCTTGCTCTGCTTACTCTATTTGCTGCCTACTGTGTTGCTGACACTTGCCTCTGTGTGCTTTCTCTGGGGACCTCACACATGAATTTCCTCCTTTAAACTCCTTTACCCCAACACATGTTTAGCTATGTTCACAAGTCTGATTTACAGATACAAACTGAGTTTCAAATGCCAACATCTAGTGTATATCAAGTGAAGAACAAACAGTTCGAAGTATATCTTAGTCCTCAATTTTCCTCCAAATTCCTCTTCAAATTATCAAGGGAAAACTTAGGTTTGAGGGAGCATTGAGATAGACTGAATTTATTTTCTGCATTAACTTTCAAATTCAGCAAACCAGATATATTATTTGATGCCTACCCTACAGCTGAAAGTATTTCAGCAGAGCCACAGAATTTGCTGATTTGAGGGCAGCTGTAATGACTTCATGCTTCTTATTCTTGTGGTCTAAGACTTGGAATGATCAAAAGCAACCATCTCAACTCCTGTCCCAGATCTCTTGGTACATTTAAAATTCTTCTACTTTTGTGTTCTCAGAATCTTGCCACCAGGAGCCCTGTGGTTCTAGGAGTGAAAGAACAGTAACACTGTTTCTCATGATGGGCTAAAAAGGTGCTAATTTCTATTATAATCAGGAATCTAATTTTCTTCTGTTGTCAGAAAAACAAAATACATACGTCAATTTTCTCTAGAAATGTGTTACTATCCCAGGGCAAGATTTATCAGTTAAAGCCCTTAAGTTATAAAAAATAAAAACTCATTCCTCTTATGCAAGAAAGCCCTACATTGTTACTGAAAATATAGATATAAGGCAGCATACAGAATGCCCAAGAACCAAGATTCCAAGATGGAATCAGTTTAACAGTTTAATTGATAGTCTTAACAGCATTTTGGGACAAAATCAAATGAGTTCCCACATGTTGCTCTGCTTTATGTGAGACTGAATTACAGATTCAAAATCCTGAAAAAGATGGTATGATTACCCAACAATGGGTATGTTTCCCTGTAGCTAGCAGAAAGGAAATCTGAAGGACACTACCATAAGCAAGTGTAAACCAGAAGAGTTATTGCTCAAAAGAACACAAGGGAGCTCCTGGTTATCAATGGAGAACAGACACCTACCTGCCCAGCATTCATTACAATGCATTCTGTTAAGAAGCAGCCCTGTCCTATCTGCAAGACCTGTTTACCCAGACAACTGAGTAAGTAAGTGTATATGTATCCTTCCATACAGCTACATTGTTTCAGTTATACTGCTGGAAAATAAAAGATATAATGCTGATACTTAGCATTTTATATAAAGAATACTTGGAGATATTATGCACAGATAGTCAAATATGTATGTAACGATTTACATTAAAAAAGAAAATACCAAGACCTCCAAGATGGCAAAGTGGTGAGAAGCAAAGAAAAAGCCTTTCAAAGATTTAGTGTATGAACACTGGAATATACCAAGGTGAGGAAGAGAAGCACAGCAAAATGTGGGAACTCATTTGATTTGGGGGGCAGGTATCGGAGATCGAACTCATGACCTCATGCTTGCCAGGTTGGCTCTTGACCCAGGAGGGAAATGGGTCCTCTGGACCCAGGAAAAATATGAAGCAAAAATTGAAGCCCATGGGGATAGCAAAAAGAGTTCAATGAAGAAGGAGGCAAGGGGCAATTTCTGGGGATTTCTCCCTGAGCCTGGGCTCACTGTGCGTGAGGAGCTGCTCCAACCTGTAAACACAGGGAGACTATTGGTGACCCCAAAGGCCTATGCCAAGAAATACACCAGTGGAACACAGAAGTGCACGCAGTGGACTACTGTGGCTGGTGAGTTATTCAGGTTCAGACATCCCGCAAGAGAAGGCGAATGGCCAGTAGTCATCTTGGAGACAGGACAACTGAGCTCAAAATTCACAGCTGTGGGCCAGCTCCCTCCAGTGGCTCCCAGTGATAGGGTCAGAGAACTGAGGTCAAGACTGCAGGAGTCCAGGGAATTGAGTTCAAGCTAAGAGGAGACACATGGACTGCTGCAGCCTGGGCAAATCTGGTACCAGCCTCACATCCATAAACCAGCCTGAACTTCAGTGGAATTAAAGGTGCAGGCTCATTGGGATTATCCACTACTCCACTGTAAAGCTATGGCTGGCTTGCTAGGATTAATCCTAGCAAGGGTCTAGATTCTATCTGCCCATATTGTCTACCAGTGACAGCAGAGACATACCTTGAAGTGGTCATTTTTTGGTCTTATTTTCATTTTTTTCTCTCTTTTCTTGTTTATTTTGTTTTGTTTTGGGTTTTTTCCTGATTGCTTGTTCTTGTTTTGATAAGTATAAACAGTTTCTAGTTTTATTGCTGTTTTTGTTCTGTTCTGTTCTTTTTAGTTCTTCCTTCCTTTCCCGTCAATTTCATTAGTATCCCAAGGTTAGTGTGAAATTTGTCTTCCAGCCTTGCTTCTACTCTTCTTCCTCTTCTTCTATTTACCTATTTTCCCCCCACCCTTTTAGATTTTCTACCCTGAAGATAAAATTCTCATATTGAGGGCTTATTTACTGCATACATGTTTCTGGTTCATTTTAGATTTTTTTATATAACCACAAATCTAGTTA
>RJWT010046765.1:0-11442 GCA_004365215.1 Cuniculus paca | reverse complement strand
TTTTTTTTGCGGCACCGGGGATTGAATTTACAACCTTGAGCTTCCCAGGCAGGCGCTTAGACCGCTGAGCTAGATCCCCAGCCCTGTTTTTCAGACAGGGTCTCACTATGCCGTTCAGGCTGGCCTTGAGCTCACTTTGTAGCCCAGGCTGGTCTCGAACTCACAACGATCTGCCTGTCTCAGCCTCCCGAGTGCTGGGATTACAGGCATGAGCCACCACGCCCGGCGGTAAGTCATTTTTAAAAGGTTCACTTATTCTGTTAAGTCACTGGAGTAGCACTAAGTTAAAACTGAAATTAAATGATCTGTTAACAAGAATGACAACTTTAATGGCTTACCATTATTTAAACCTTGTATTTTTGGGGCTTCTGGAAGGCTCAAAAATGATGATAAACCACAAGAATTGGATTCATTGATTACTCCTGCCCTTTGAGATTGGTGTTACTCCTTACTCAGTCTCTGGGAGTTTTTATGACTAAATGGATTTGTAAAGTCTTGAGGCTAAAATGAAGGTAAAGGCTATCTAGTTTTGGGACTCGCAAAATCATTCATTTCAAACTCCTAGGCTTGGATGATACCATTTTGAGAAGTTAGACTTTTCTGGTACCTAGCTTTAATCACATATCACTTAAGGAGAAAATCTCCTGAAATGTTAAGTCAAAAGCCAAAGGTGAGACTAGATCATACTGCATCTCTGAAATATGAGAGAGAATCAGGTGTCAAGAACAGAAAAGCTGAAACAAGTCTTTTGACCAAATGACTGATGCCACGCAGACCTTTGGGTATCCTTAACACATGTGGCTTAATAGCTCTTCTAACTGCTATTCTCCACTTCCCTTGTCCCAAACAGAACCAAAAGAGCGCACCAATCGCACACTAATGTAATAGCACAGGAAGTATTTGGCTCACTCATCCACTGTCTCACAAAGCTCATGAATACTAAGGCTCTTTTGACTTGAGAACCTGCAAATCAAATATAAGTTTTCTTTAATGAAGATCAAAGTTTTCTTTTCATTTTTTGTCTTTTTTGAAACATGGTTTCACTATGCAATTCGGACTGACCTTGAACTCACTTTGTAGCCCAGTCTGGCCTTGAACTCAGTGACCCTCTGCCTCAGTCTCCTGAGAGCTGGGATTAAAGGCGTGTGCCACCATGCCCAGTCAAATGTAAGTTTCCATTTATTCACAAATTTGGCCACACAAACAAAATTGTTAAAGTTAGACCAAAAGCTACTTTTTGTGAAGAAGATGTATTGTTTGTTTGCTTGCTTGCTTTTGACAGGGTCTCACTATGTACTTCAGGCTGGACTTGAACTCACTGTCTAGTCCAGGCTGCCCTCAAATTTATGGTGATCCTCCTGCCTCAGCCTCCCTCGTGCTAGGATTACAGAAGTGTGCTACCATGCCTGGCGAGATGCTATATTGTGAAGCAAATAATTATTCACCTGTTCTAAAAGAGGCCCTTGTGAGGAGAGGTGCTAAGGAACATGTGTTTTACATCTGCCTATGAGACTGCATCTCACAACATATTACTATTTCTTAGCGGTGCAAGTCAATTTTGACTCTACTCCAAGTGTCATTTGTTAAATGCTTTCAAAAAAGGTCAATTTTTCTCACCTTCCTCTTACCATGTTTTGCTTTCTCCTTCTCTCAAAATATTGTTAAAATTATTTATCACTATTAGTCAGAGGGTAGTAACAAATGCAGTTACAATAGCAAATATCAGGGCATTATTAGAAAAAAGAAAGCATTTCCTAAAGTTCCATAAGTCATGGCAATAGTTTATAATAATAGAAAAGCATTTTTAATTTTTTCTGATATTTTCTTTTTTACCTCTAATCAATGTCATTCAACAAACAGTTGTTCAGTACAAATGACATGTGACCCATAGGTCTCCAGGACAGAATCTTTGTTCCCCAGGAACCAATAGCAAAAAAGCAAGCAAATGGGGATGAGGACATAGCTCAGTGGTAAGAGTACTTGCCTAACATGCATGAGGTCCTGTATTCAAATCTTAGTACCACCAAAAAAGCAAACAAAACATAAAATATTATCAGAAATTCTATAGCAGAAATATATCAGAAATGATACTTAAATTAGGGAGAATCATTAGGAAGCAAATGCAGTATCAGTGAGAACTGATGAGACTATACACTTAACCTTACAAAGTCAAATACTGCCCCAAAATAAACTCTCACATGGATGACCAAATGATTTTTGACAAAAGTGTCAAGACAGGTTGATGGGGAAATGATAGTCTTTTTGACAAATGGTGTTGTTAAAACTGAATATTCTCCTGCAAAAAAAAGTTGGATTCTTAACTTACACAAATGAACATCTGAATCCAATGTTTGAATCAAAATGATCCAGAGACCTAAATGTAACTCACAGAATGGAGAAAGTATTTGTCAATAATGCATTTTTAAGTGACTGATATCCACATATATAAAGAACACTTACCAATCATTAGGGAAACAGAAACTAAAACTACACCAAGTTATTACATTCTACCCCTAAGAATTGTTATTATCAAAAAAGTGGAAAACTACAAGTAATAGTGAAGATGTGGCAAAATTAGACCTTTGTGCATTGTTGGTGGCAGGTAAAACGGGGCAGCAACTGAGGAAAATGGCATGATGATTTTTTTGAAAACTGTAATTCAGCAATTCCACTTCTGGATATGAACCCAAACGAACTAAAAGCAAGACTATGAATAGATATAAGTACCCACACATTCACAGCTGCAGTACTCACAATAGCCAGCGAGTGAATAAAAAAAAAAAAAAAAGGATGTGGCCCATGCATGCAATGGAACACTGTTTATCTATAAAAATGAAATTTTTACACATGCTACAATATGGATAAGACCTGAAGATATGCTGAGTGAAATATGCCAGTAACAAAAAGGCAGACATTGTATAATTCCTTTTGTATAAAGTATCTAAAAGAGTCAAACTGATAGAGGCAGAAAGGAGAATGATGTCGCCAGTGACTGGGGAAGGAGACACGCAGAGTTAGCGTTTAATGTGTAGGAGTTGTAGTTAGGGAAAATGAAGGCATGATGGAGCTGTATGTTGATATGGTTGTCCAAGAATGTGAATACATTTAATGTTACAGAATTGTACACTTTTAAATGGCAAGTTTTTGTTATGTATGTTTTAATCACATTTTAAAAGGTCTAATCTATACATTCTTTAGTTAGAAAATGTCAAAACATCCTGCTATTCAAAGCTTTGCTTACAGTTTCAACATCCTTATTATTGCCTCAAAGTGCTCCTTGTCTCCTGCCAAAGCAGGGAAGATTTAACTTTCTGATTCATAAAAACAAAGCAAAACAAAATAGAAGACGTATATCTGGGCTTCAGCAGTAAGACTGAAGATTACCTGTGGCCCATAAGAAGAGAAGTTAAAGGATAACACACACAAAACTGTATCTGCCATGATTATAACCTCCAAGTCCCCTACAACTACCTGCTGTGTGCCCAAGTTTCAAGTGCTTTTTTATTAATTCATCAACATTTTAAGAAGTGAAAATACTCCAGAATTTAGTATTATCATTGGTCAAACTTACAAAACAGAAGATGAGAATTACATACCAGCTAAGCAAGAGAAACTCATAAAAACTTGGAGAACCATTTATTTATTTAATAAGAGAACAAAGAATAATTTAGAAAAATTTTCTTAAGCAAGTAATAAAAAAGATACATAAGTAATTCTTATGTAAATTAAGCTAAAAATGGTCTCAAATATTTTACTGTGGAATAAAGTGACAGATATACTTACTAGAAGACAAAAATACACAGACATAACATGAGACTGTGAGAGCCTCAAGGTTGAGCCCCACTGCGGAATCCAGGAAGCCCAGCAAATGTACAATGCACGTGCTGCAGTTACCGCCTCTCCTCCAGCACAGCAGATTGCGCTAATTCATCACTTCGAAGCCTGTACGAGGCCTCTCAGTTCTCCTCCACGCAGTGCTCCAGGCAATCGCTATAATCAATAGGAGTTGGCACCAGAGCTGAAGCTGCTTAGCATGCCAGCACAGGGTGAGGGTGGGAGAGAGGTTTGGGCTGGCCATGAATTATGAAGAGCAGATTCAGTAGAATCTCTGCTAATGGAAAGAGGATGTCACCACACACTACAGATTTTGCAACAGTAGCTTGCTACAAGAATTGAAACTGAATCTGCTGATCTGAAGCAGCCACTTTCCGAAGCCTGTTTTAGACATGAATAAAGATCCAGCAAGTCCTCAGGGATGTAACCAACTCCATAGTTCTTTACATATACAGCTTTCATCCTTGATAGGACTGAAGAATTCAGGGGAACAAGGAGTACATTGTAGAGTTTGGTTAGAAAAATAGTTTGCTAGTAAAGAAAACCTCCCCTTGCCAGAGGGGAAGGTTTCCAGACTGGATAGCTATTCCCCACCTTCCTTCCATTTTGCTGCTTTCACCCAGGTTTCCAGTCATACTACATTCCCAAGCATTCCTGGAGCCCAGCTGGCAGAATGGAGGCAGGGAAACGGAGGCACACAAGACCCGAAGCAGAGTGCCACTGCTGCTGAGCAGATACAGACCAGAATGCAGGCCGCAGTACCTTTCTCATTGCTATGTGGAAGAACCAAGACCATAGCTATTTTTGCCAGGTCAAACCATGAAAGGAGAGTTTACTGTTCTTTGTTGCCTTATTATATTTTCCCCTTTAAGGATGAACAACTTCATCCGAAAGGGTCCCTATTTATAAAATGTCATCTGGAGGGGGAAAGGAAGGGAAAAGAAAAAAGAATTGAGAAAAGAAGGAAAAAATGGAAACAAAATTTTTGTAAATGAGGATGGGAAGACGAGTTGAAGAGAGGGTAGGTGAATGGGGAAAAAAGAATTAAGTTATATTATGTGCAGAAGAACGTGATTATTATGTATACCTAAAATCTACCAGTAAATTTAATAACAATGAGGAAGTCATCCTCAGATTGCGCCAGGTTAAAACAGACTAAGGGGGGTGGATAAAGAATAATTTCTTAAACGCATTTAGTGTTTACCATGTGCTAGATTCATTATCTATTTTTCTCACAACAACCCTATACTGGTACTATTTTTTCTTCCAGTGTACATCTAGATATGGGAACTGAGGCAGAGAGATCAAATAAAGTTAGTAAATAAAAGGGTCAGGATTTGAATTCATGTAGACTGGCACAAGCATCTGCACTACATAAAAAGAAGAGTGTGACTGTGCTTCTGATCTTCATATGTGTAGGCAACATGCTAGCCAGACGTCTTGCATGTGGTATCTCCCTAGTTCCTCCAAATACCAAATGAGATCCATCTTCCCCTTTCAGAGATGAAAAAACTGAGGTTCAATGAAATTAAGTAACTTACTACAGTTTACACAATGGAAAGATTAAAAAAACACAGGTTGTTTATCGGGTGTAAATGCAATGCTACCCATTCTAATAGGCACTACTTCTTCAATCCTCTCAGCAGGAAAAGGAGGCTTAGAGAGATTTGGAAGTTTAATTAGGGTCAAATAGTAAAAACAGAAACTTAACCTCAGACTGACTGAATCAAAATCTCTATTACTATGCTGATATTGGTGTAAATAAAACATATATCAGCTACAGCTTGCCAAAGCATTGCTAGGATCCAAAGATGATGCAGCTCCATTTAATATGTTCATAGTATACTGAGAGAGAAAGGATGGCTATTCAGATCATTATAATTTCCATGTATTTATTCATCAGTTATTCAACTGAAGTCCTTACTATGGGACAGTGTTACAGGTACTGGAAACAGCAGTGAGTTAATCAGATAAATATTTCTGCCCTCCTGACCTAACAATCTAAAGAGAGATAGTACGATAAATAAGAAAAAGATATAGTAGCACTAAGAAGAAAAAGCATGTGGGAGGACTGAAAAACAGGGCAGGTCACAGACATCTCCTGTTCTTTGCTAAACTTTAGCCAGGTAGCATGCTCCAGTCAAGACCCCTACTAGATGTCCCAAAACTAAGAGCATTTTTTTGAAGACATCCTTGCTTTTTCTCACTATAATGTCACTCCTTGAAATTTTATTTGTTGATGCAGTTTCAACAATACTATCTATGTAAATGAGACGTAATTCACACTTTTAAATTCCAGATATCACCTTAACCCCAGTGCCCAACTTTCAACCTCTTGAGGACATCTCTCTCTGGATGTGTCTAAAACAGAACTCCTTGCCACTCAAAGGAATATCCTCCTCCTGGCTCACCTGCTTGTCATTTCATTAGTTACCCGCAAATTTCTTTTAACTCTTTTTTCCCTCCATCTTCAAACTCAATCAACCCCCGATGTCTTTGGATTCTATGTTTTGCAGTTTCACTTGACCACAATACTTTTCTAATTCCTCTGCAGTTACCAGGACGTCTTTCTCTCTTTAGTACCCAACTCCAGCTCCTTTCCATGTCAAGTCTCACCCTTGTATAGTCAGCAGCAAATGATTGGTTTTCTTTCTCTCTCTCTCTCCCTTTCTCTCTTTCTGTCTGTCTTTTTCTTTCTTTCTTTCTTTCCTTCCTTCCTTCCTTCCTTCCTTCCTTCCTTCCTTCCTTCCTTCCTTCCTTCCTTCCTTCCTTCCTTCCTTCCTTCTTTCTTTCTTTCTTTCTTTCTTTCTTTCTTTCTTTCTTTCTTTCTTTCTTTCTTTCTTTCTACCAGGGGTCAAATGCACGACCTTGCACCTGCCATGCAGGCACTTAGGCTGCTGAGCTAAATCCCTGAGCCTGGTTTCCTCATTTTTAACACAGGGATACAATACTGATTTGAGGATTACATGTGATGTTATAATAACTATTTATCCAAGTTCTTAACACACAGTAGGTACTCAATACATGTCATTTCTCTTTTTCTCGCTCTCTGTGTAATCAAACAGGAATCTGGTATTTAGAGGCTTGGGCAATTGACCTCGTTTTCTAGCTGTGCCCACCAAGTATTTCCCTAGCTGTATGTTCTGAGTTCTGGTCAAACTAGAGCATGCAATGTTTTTGGACTTGGGCTGGCTCACTGCTCATACTTTCAACCTCTTTCACTCTGATGGTTTTTCCCATACATCCTCTGCCTACTGACATCTCACTGATCCTCAGAGATTAGTCATCTCCACAGCCACTTCCTCAGAAGTCTTCCTCAGTCCTTCAAACAAATGAGCTCTTCTCCGTTTCCTTGGTCCCCAGAACCCACTGGCCGACTGTGACACACTTTTCCTTCATACTCCACAGTCTGCCTGGCAGTGTAGCAGACAGTAAGGACACAAAAGTGAAAAACAACTCTATTCTTGTTATGTCATTGTTATCCCCTACAGTGGAACTACAGGGTATGTTAAATGCTCTGGTACATAATGTAAACTTGAATTTGATGGTAGTTATAATTGTTATATTTTAACATTTTACTCCAGGACAGTAAAGGATTTCAAAGAGAAAAATTACTGTAAGTATAAGAAAAATGTCAATTTGTAGAATTTTAGATGAATTATATAAACTCTGGGCATTAAAACACTGACTTAAAATACACAAAACAGAAACAACAGAGGCTCAGACGCTGATTCCCAAACTTCAATGTCTAGAGAATACATCAAAGAAAAAATTAATAAGCACTCAATAAAATCCTTAACCCTTGTACTACTCACTTTTATTATAAACTGCAAAAAGTCTTATGACTGGAAATCACTCAGTCATAAGCAAACAGAAATTAAAATGAATACAGAAGAAATTCACTTGTTTCCCTGATACGGTGTTAAACACAAGGCTTATTAGTTAGACGTGTGAGGTAAAGATAACCATGAAAACAGTGACAGAAAACACTTCTTCTAACTCATCGCTGCAGTCAACACCTCTACCAGGAAACAAAGTCTTCTATAACAAAGTTATCTAAAACAAAATCAAATTAACATCAATTACCCAGTAACTTAAGACATTAACAATACAAGAATACATGCTCAGAGAGTGGAAATAAGTCTTGAACATCTCAAAAGTATTATTTGTTGGACCTGGTACTTCCCAGTGAGTTTTAACTCTAAACATGGTAGAGCTAAATGAAGATGAGGGGTCTCTGAATATATTTGGTGCTTTAAACATTACAGTGAACAAATCAACAGTTTAACTGTTCAACTTCCAGCGTTATCACAAGCACAATTATACAGTCAACCAAGAAATTACTGAAAACTACATGAATATCCATTTTCCATTTTTAAGATGCTAAAGGCTATTAATTTGTTTTCTTTAAACGCATTAGCCAAATCACTTTTTTTTTTTGGAGACAGGGTTTCACTATGTAGCCCAGGCTGGCCTCAAACTTGTGGTGATCCTCCTGCCTCAGTCTGCCAAGTGCTGGGATTACAGGTATGTACCACCCTGCCTGACCCAAATCACTTACTTCGATAAGAAATTTACAGTTAAAAATAATTAACAACTAAAAGTACTTACAAAGAGCTTATCAAAAAAGAAAAGAATATAATTACCGAAACATGAACTGGGGAGTGAACAAAGCAGACACTTTACTGGGAAATGTCACACTGTCTGGGTCCCGATGACAGGTGAAGATTAAGATAAAACAGCATATTACATAAAAGGTGAATCTTCAAAGTTAAGTCATCCTTTGCTTCAATATGCTTTTACAGAAAAAAATGAAGAAACGGCAAAATCATATGCCTGTTCCACATGAGAGGGAAAAGGCTGCAATGTGGCAAATTGTGAATATGATGGGCAAAATACTTCAGAGAAACTTGCACCTTAGGTTAGCAACACATATAACATTAAGTTACAACTTTAAAACATCAACATATATAGCAGATATTATGAAAATAAGTACAGTAAAAGAAATAGGCAAGTACCTCACATTCATACCTTCTAAAATATCAAAGCTTCAAATTAAAGTAATTTTAAGAATGGCCAACATTTATTGAGTGCTTAGTAAGTGCTAAGCCTAGTGGAAAGCACTTCATACACATTAATAACCCTGTGAAGCCGATATTTATATTTTTCCCCATCTGACTGTGCCATGGCTTGGTTTAAACACAGAATCTGCCTTGCCTCCTTCAACACTATGATATACATATAGAGTAACTTCCATGCAAATTCCAAGTCCAAGCACATAACCAGGATAATTAATATGCCCGATCCTCTGGTCCTACAGTAGTAGCCACACAATTTTTTAAAACCTACACATGTTAAAGTGCTTTCACGAGGAAGAGAGAGAACAGGAAAAGTGGTTATAATTGGTTCCTGACATTGAAAACGGAAACTGGGGATAATCACTGCAGTTCCTTGACCCACAGCCCACACTGGGGTGTGTCTTGGACTGCTGGAGGAGGGAAGGATACAAAGGCACGAGTGCCCATGGTGTGATGCACACCAGGCCTCTGGGTAAGAGGAACGTGCACCTCAGAAACAGGTTTACACGGCTTGTGGAGGGGACAGGAGAGAGAGGCTCGCAGACAGAAGCACTACAGAAGGTTAAAAACAGGTGCTAGTGGATGTGAGAAGAGTGAAGAAGGCCCAAGAAGGGTGCTGCAGTTGCAGCTTTGACCCAACAGACATTGAGTTTCTTTTTCTTTCTTTGTAGGGAAGTGAAGTAGTGAGCACGCGGAATTCTCATTCTCATATATATGGTATAATCTTTTTCCACAAAAAGAAAGAGCCATGTTTTAATTTTCTAGTACTACTTTTAAGGTACACCTAATTTCTATTTTTAGTTTTTCTTTTGTTCTAAAAATCAAGGGTCAAATTCTTATTAAATTTGGGATCTCCACTTTGTAAATCCACCCCAAGATTAGCTAATGGTTAGACTTTTTAAGCAAGTTATTAAAAAATAATGCAAAGGTACATGTAAAAATCTACACAAAAGTCAAATTCAATGGCTATATAATCCCCCCATCCAGGAAAACAGGGAACTTGATCAGATAATTATATACTCACGTTCACAGCAGCAGTATTCCCAATAGCCAAAAGGTAGAAGAAGCATCCCCAGCGTCCCATTAACAGATGAACAGGTAACCAGGAACAGATGGCTATTCCCCGGCCATAACTATCCATTCACTGTATTTAGTTTCTAATACAAAATGGAATATTATTCGATCTTAAAAAAGAAGAAAATTCTGATACATACTATAATAAGCCAGTAACAAAAATTCTGCTCATGAGTTACCTAGGATAGTCAATTCTTAAAAAGCAGACAGAAAGCACAGTGGTGGCTGCCAGGAGTGAGAAGGAATGTGCCTGGGGAATGACTGCTTAATTGGACAGAGCTTCAGTTTGAGAAGATGACAGTTCTGAAGATGGATGGTGATAATAATTGCAAAACAACATGAATGTACCTTATGCCACTGAACTGTGCAACTTAAAAATAGCAAAAATGATTTTAAAAATGGAGTAAAATTGAATTTCTCTGAAAATCACATACATTTATGTTTACATTTTTATATGATATAGAAAACTGTATAATTTCTTTATTGCATAATAAATATGCTCCTAAAATATAAGTAAAAGATTTTTCACATGTAGAATACTATCTTTCTATCAAATCACATAATCTTGGAGAAATATGATTTCATGTAGATATAAAAACAGGAGGTAAAAAGGATTATGATGTAGTATGTACAATGTACCAAGTCCCATGTTTTCTAAACCTGCAGTAAGAAGAATTGAGGAAAAAAAGAAAAAGATGATACGTTGATGGCCGACCTGAAAACTTGAGGGAGAGATCACACTACCTGCCCTAGAGGTGTATATTCCAACAGGGTATACACAACTTAAGAGGTGAATATTCCAACTAACCACTGGCTTAAGAGATCCACTGGCTTAAGTCCATCACTTCTTAGAAGCAAAAACAAAATAAAAAATGGCAGGAGAACTACAAATGTCTTGTCATCTATCTCCATTTTGGACAACTCATGTCACAGAGCGACATAAGTGTAGATTATGATTCTCTTGCTTTTCCTCTAAATGAGTCCATCATTGAGGATTTGGACTGTATAATCAGGAATCAGCAGATGTAGAAGTTGTATTTTTAAATCCATTATATAAGATTTTAAAACATTTCACTGATGCCTAATATAGATGAGAAAAGCTTTTAGTGGGGGGGGTGCTTGAGATGGAACCGACGTATTTGCACATGCTAGGCAAGTGCTCTACCACTAAGTTATACTCCCACCCAGAAGTTAGTTCTTTAAGAAGTTTTTCAGATAATTTTAAGTGCCTCCAGAGCTGTGAGGAACTGTTCAATGCAAGTAAACATTCACACTCACAACACCATCAGAGGCAATACCTGGCACCGCCTCCTGAGAAAGTTAAGAAACAGGGTAGGAAAGGGGGCCTGCCAGCAGTGAGGCACGCGGCACTGCTCTGCTGTGTAAGTCCTTCTACGGGACTGCGCATCCTCTTCAAGCAGTTTAGCTCAGATGGAAGGAGACAAGGTCCACTGCA
>RJWT010046764.1:0-11408 GCA_004365215.1 Cuniculus paca | reverse complement strand
TCTTTTATTTTTTTGTCACTAAGGTTTTTCATATTTTGACTGTAAATTTTTAAAGAATTGATCTTAATTTTAAGATTGAAAGGTTTCTGTCCTAATATAAATTACTGGACATTATGCTAGTGGTCTAGCCTGACCACTACCCCTTCCCTCCCCTTCAGCCCTGATTACAACTTCCTCCTTCCCTTCCTGTGTGCACCAAAATTCCCATCAGTCTGTTACACATCATCAGTGCTCACCCCAAGTGCCATTTCCTTCTGGTCAGGGATCATATAACCCCCGCCTCCTCCATACCCGGCAGAGGAAATAGCTCAACCACACCAGTCGGGCATTCCTTTCTGTATCCTCAGCCCTCAATAAATTTCTCCCTTTGGTACCTTCTGCTTCTCTATTGCACCGGAATACCCTAACAAAGATTATAGAGGAATGAGTACTTTGTATTTTTCTATTTTCACTTTCCTTTATCAGCTCCACGCTTCCAAGACTTATAATTAAGTCTTAGTAAAGCAATTTAGATTTATTTTTATATGTAAACAATTTTTTATTCAGCTATAAAAGGGTAGCCATGGAAAGTGAACAGATCACTCTAGGAAGATGAGATGAGAGGATCACAAGTTGGAACTCATCCTGGACAATTTAGAGACTTAACAAGACCCTGCCTCAAAAATCAAAAAATAAAGAACGGCACACGGAAAGGCCTGGTTTCAATCCCCTGTACTGAAAAAAACAGCAAACAGATCTCTGCGGCTTAGTGTAGAAGAATGCAAGAATGCTTATTCTGTGCTCTCAGTTAATCTTGGGTGCTTCTCATTACTTATAGATGAATCTATAAAGAGAATCTTTTTTTGGAGTGACATATACATCTGAAGATTATAGTCCTTATAGCAGAAAAATACATCAGTAGATGGAAGCTTGTTGATTGGTTCATTTCTTTTTGCTTAGGAGCTCAAAACTGAAAGCAAATAGTGAAGAAATTTGAATGTGTTCATCATGAAGAAATAATCAAAGTTTAAAGTGATAGACATGCTAATTATCTTTTTTTTTTTTTGGTACCAGGGATCAAACTCATGACCTCACTCTTGCCAGGCAGGCACTTGTGCCACTGAGCTAAATCCCCAGCCCAATGCTAATTATCTTGAGTTGATTAGTTCCAGTGTCCAATGCATACATGAATAAAAACATAGCAGTTTGCCTCATTAATATGTGCAAGTATTGTGCATTGATGACAAAATCATAAAAATTTCAAAAAAACTCCCATTTTTTCTTGCAAGCTAAATGATTTTTTCTCATTCTTATACTCAAGTATATTACAAAATATTTTCCTCTTCTATGGTAAATATATTATCTCATCTTCATAAAAATTATCTGCATTTCAAAATATAAAAGAGTATTTGCCTGCAGTTCTCTAACAATTTCCACATTGTGGTTTTCCTTTCGAGGAAGAGACTTTTGTTTTGTGAACCATATTTTGGCCAAACAAGAGGTGTCAAAGTACTTTCTTTGACACCAAGTACTTTGAAAGACACTTCATATCCGATGATTGCAGCATGTTACAAAAAGTAAGTTGTTATTCACATTTTACAGAAGAGCTCTCTGAATTTCCAACAGGTACAGTGACTCAAGTGAAATAAACCTATCGAACACATGTTAGAAGGGAATAGGGTATAGAGAAATTATAATTCCTAAACATGTACTTAAGAAATTTTGTTTCTCCTGCAGTCTCATGGTAATGTTAAACCCATGCCACTGAAATTCTGTCATTTCCCCCTTTCTAGCATGGTTCTTTTAGATCTATACCCATGATAAAATAAGCATTAAAAGACATCTTGCACCAGTCTGACAGAAGAGGCGAAGGAAACGCACTGCTGTACCTCCTGGGCAGAGTGGAGCCCGGCCTCATAGTAGAACACATCGGAAAACACAAGCAACTTGGCATCCCTGTCAGTGTTCACCTTTTAAAATGAATTCTCTTGGTTTCCACATATGTGTGTGCATAGTGTTGGAGAGAGAAAAATCGATCAGAATGCAGCTAAATAGGCGGCCATCTCTCAGAACGCCTCATTTCTTTGTATTCACAGTCCTTGGCTTCTGTCTATAGAATCCATGTTAGCCAGTTTAAGCAAAAAGTATGTGTTACACCATCTTGGAAATTCATAGAATCTTTGGGTTTTGGACTTCATTTTCAGGGGCATCCTTGTCCTGGAGCTCGTTTGTAAAGATTCTTGCTGATCCTACAGATGCCAGAGCAACCTTGGCTACAATTCTGAATGTGAAATGTGATCACATTGCTCCCAACCTCGGAGACATCAACTCAACGGACTTGGTTAGGAATTTGTCACTGTCTAATGGAGAAAACTCCTGATCTGTCAGATGTCAGATGTGCCGAGTTTGTGGTCTCCCAACATCAAGGAGTGAAGTCACAAACCAAAGGCAAAGGTTAGGAGAGATTTACTGGAAATAAAAAGAAGAAGAATAGCTCCTGGATATCCAGGAGGGGTCCTGTGTGAGAGTTTCGTGAGACTCTGGGTCAAGGGTAATTCATACAGCAAAGTCACAGCATGGATACGCTGTGTTAAACTATCATCAGCCCAGTCTGAGCATGTATAGGAAGAATAACAGTATGCAATACAGAAATATGGGGGGGGGGTTCTGTCTTGTTTTTAAAGTCTAATAATGTTCTCACTGTTTTGTTTTATTCTTATTAATTTTTTTTTCTTTACTCAATATTCTGTTTTGATTGGTTTTATTCTGTTTTGTTTTGGTCTGATTTTGCTATAACTGATGGAATGGAAAACTACTGTGAAGATAAGATATACTATAGTAGCCATTGTTGTTTTCCCATTACCCTGCTTTGATATTCTGTACCAATTTCACTGCTGTGTTGTGATTGGGTTTACTCTGTTTTGTTTTGTTGGGTTTTACTATCTTTAAAAAAAAAAACAACTATCGTCAGCCTATAGGATTACAAGTATAGTCACTTAACTAATACTGACCCAATAGGGAAGCCAGTCACTTTGCAAGGGTATGTGGAAACAACAAAGACATTCTTGGAAAGCGATGGGTCCAGATGTTCTGATCACTCACCTGTGAATCTAATGCCTAGCTGGTCTCACTGGGCCAGGTGGTGCTAATTGCCGCGTAATCACAAGTTGCTGTTTTCCTGTAGGGAGGTCTGCAGGCCTGGCTATTGCATCTTCATCTCAAGGTCTGGCTCTGTTCAGAGTCACCTCCAGTCCAGTCTTGCTGAGTCTCATCTTCTATGCTGACTTCCTCAGGAACAAGTCCCTCTCGGACTGTATGTTGTTTTCTATCTAACTTAGCTCTCTACAGTAACTGCCATCAACCACAAAGATAAGTTTCTGGTTCTACCAGAGCCAGCAAAGTGCATTTTCCATGGTGGTGTTGTTGCTTTGTAAAGTTAACTGGCAAATCAAATTTCACAGAGGATTCTAAACTGTCTATCTGGTCTTCATGGGCTGGAAGCTGGGGAATCTGAACTCATTACCTTTATCTTGAGAAGCCAGCCTTCAATAAGGTAAGAAGCTTGAAGTAGACTGACCAAAATGTGGAAGAAGAATTCAAAAGAGTTGGAACATCTCTCAGTGAAAGATGGTCATAATGCCCGAGTTAAAAAATCACTCTTATTTTTAGACATATACAGGAAAACCAGGAGAAAAGCTGCATGCTAACCATCTTCTTTAAATTTTGTGGGTTTTTTGTTTGTTTGTCTGTTTGTTTGTTTGTTTTTCATGCAGCTGGCAACAGCTTGTTGATTCTCAGGTACTTACCTAGAAAGAAATTCTGAGGCGAACTTTACATTTAAACTGTAAAACTTAGAGTGTTCATGTATCTTAGTTGTTTTTGGAAAAGTAATCAAAGTGGACTTCTAATGCTGTGTTCTTTAAAGAGTTGATGTATCATTAGTAATGGATCAGTTGGAATACAGCTATCCGAGGGTGGTACAATTAATGAAGCGTGTCACTTTCAGAGTTGAACATTTGTTAGATTTAAGCTGTGATGCTAAATTTTATTTTCCTTTAATGCAAGCTTTATAGCTTTCCCTTTTTTTTCTATAAAACATTATCAAATCTTGTTATTTCTGGGTAGTTAATATTAGACTCTCCTCATCAATGAACACTGATACTATTTTGCCTAGGTTAATGAATTTAATCTGTAATCTGTTCTCTTTTTGCTCTTTCCTTCGTATTTGTTGGAGCTACATAAAATTACCAAGTAGATGAGGGAGACTTTTGTCATCCAGATGTTGTCAGCCATAAGATGCTGTATAGCAAAGCTACCAATTGCTACCTCAAATTGCTACCATAAGATGCTGTATAGCAAAGTACGTATTAGCAAAATGTTGAGAAACAGTATTTTCTGGATTTCCCATTTGTACATTACCCTCATTTTGACTCCACAATTACACGAATAACCTTGAACAAGCCATTTAACCTTTATATGTTGTACTTTTTCACAGTGGTAAAAGGTAAATCTGGTAATACATGACTTGCTTCCCAAGAACAATAGTAAGGAGGAACTAATAGTATCTGTACATGCCTTGTACTTCTGTTAGGAAAAGTTATGAGATTAAAAGTCGAACTGACTATTTTTGAGTTGGAGACAAAATTCCAGTTCTGTATTTTTGTCAGCTTTGCATCTTTTCCCCTTCCTTAGGTTAATAACATTCTCCATGGTTTGGGAGGGAACAGCCTCTTCCCCTTCTTCACCCATGTGATCTTGGAGGGGATGCCAAGCTAAATCTCTCTGCCCAGAGGTGCATGTCTGGGACAAGCCTGTCACAGCTTTCTACTTCTCTCTCTCTGGTGACCCATCTAAGAGTCTGAGGTACAATTTAAAGCAACCCAACAGGAGTTCCACGCTGAAATTGTAGTATACTGAAAGAAGAGACATCCTGTCTTTCTTTAGGGCAGTGGCTCTTGAACATCAAAGTGCTTCAAAATCACCCAGGTACGTAAAGAAATGATTGGTGGCTGGACCTCCAGGTCCAGAGCTGCTTTGTAGGTAGTTCTAGTGTGGCCTACAGTTGTGAGCCTGGGCATACATTTCTAATGAATTTACAGGTGTTGCTTATGCTGTTCTTCCAAAAATGACATTTTGAAACCACTCCTTGGGTACTAAATCACGATGGCTGAATGGCTGAAACAATCAATGGCTAATTCCTCTCAAATGTAGATAAGGATTGCTCATCAGTGTTTAGCTTTTTTCTTTCTTTCTTTTTTTCTTTCTTTCTTTTTTTTTTATGGTATGTACTAAGAATAAAGCTCAAATTGCTACCTAGAAAAAAAAGAATGAAATAAGACAGAGAGAATGGTGATGTTTCCATTTAGGCCTTAGATCCAGTTGACCTTGTAACTGACGTCATCTCTACTTTTTAAAATTACATCAGTGAATGACTCTTCTATATATCCTCCTACAGTATTTTACTCAGTTTTCAAAACATGAAGGGAAACTAAATTTGATAGCAGCATTGATTAATAATATAATTTATATTTTGAAAAGTATCCTGGGCAAATGTAAAGGCACTGTGGCCTCATTTGATTCTGTGACATGTCCATGCACCTTTAGATAAAATATTTTTTTCAAAGTAGATTTTCAAATAGGGTTACTATTTTTATGTGTCAAAAACTGCAATATGCTAGATGGTACACAATATTGGTTCACTGATGATTGTCTTATTAAAAAATAGACACGCATCATGTTAAACTGCCATTGAAGATAATATTTAATTTCAACAATCCTTTTCTCTGCTTATCACATTAAATTGAATTTGTAAAGTAATCATTATTAGAGTTCAAGTTATAATAATATAGAGACAGCATAGTATCTCATGACTTATACACAAACTTCTAGTACTGCACCTTGGAAAATACACATAATAAGAAGAGAATCTGCTAGTTTCGTATAGTTACCTTCTCTGTTTTACTAATTTTTTAGAGGAGACTCCAACCATAAAACATAGTCAGGATTCCAAACTAATTTTGAGAAGGTCAGGCGGGAAGACATAGGCAAGAGTGGGGCAAAGAAGGTGCAGAAGAGTTTTGATGGCCCTGCTAGGTAATTATCACAATAAGTAATGAATGCTTTGCAGGAGAGCTCAATTCTCTCACAGAACCAAAATCAAAGTCTTTTCATCTTTTATTTTATGCCTTTTCCAAGGATCTTTTATTTACACTTCACTGAAAAGTCTTTCATCTCTCATTAATATTTTAAGTACAAAGCTAGCTCTGGTGATGATATAATTTTTCCCAAGTCAAAATTAGATTTCATACTGAGCATTGCAAAGTCAAAAGGCAGAACTCACACTGTGCTGTTTTACTTAGTGTGTATAGAAAAGAAGAAGCCTGGGATTTCAGAAATTTGCTTTTTCATTTTTCATCAATCTTTCATCATTTATTTAGCATATACTGAACCAAAAAAAAGCAGTTGGCAATTTTGGTTATTTCTATTATTAGGCTTTATATTTTTGTCCAGATTTCAAAAGAACACATAGTGTTGCAGCAATATAGAATGTGTATGTATGTAAGCAAAGAATGAGATATCTGAATTAAATAACAATTTTTTGTGTTTGAGTCATACAAGGTTCTATTAAGTTCCTTTTGCTCTGAACATTGAACTTTTATTCATTTTCTTGAGTTTAATTTTATCTATTGCATCCCTCAGACATTACCAATTTTAAAAAATTGGCCATATATCAAAATGCTCATCAAAACTTCCCAATAGTTCATTTATGTTGTTTGTTCTTAAAAATATTGGCTACTCATCAGCAAGTATGTAATAAATACAGGCTTAATACAAACAGTGCATTAAGCACTCTTGAGGATACAAGTTTCCTCCAATCTTTCCACAGCAATGAAGGGAATACAAATTCTCTCTCTCTCGCTCCCCCTCTCTCCTTCCCTCCCCTCCCTCCCTTTTCCTCTCTCTCCTCCCTCCATCCACACAAATACAAATGCAAATATATGTATAATATATATTACCTATATAGTACATACACAAGTGCTACAGAGAGTGTATTTTTTAGCATTTTTATAACGCTACTTCATTTGTTTTGATTATCTATCCACTATTATGGGTAAAAATGTAGTGTTAGTCAACCTTTACTTAAACAGTCTCTTCTGTGTCAAAATTAGTTGCCTGGAGTTTTACCTCTCCCGTGGTTGCTTTTTGGGAGGTGGTTCGTTCTAGGGAGTGTTAGCTTTATTGCAGCGTGGCGGAGAAGAGGGTTATCTGGTACCTGGCCATCCTGGCACCTGCTGACCTGTGCTCCTTCTCCTCTCAGGACCATTTCTCTATCCATTGAGATACTTATTTCACTGTTACTCGCCAGTCTATTCCCAATTTGTGTAACACACCCAAATATAGGAGCTGCTTTTGCTATTTCTCCACCCTTCTCTGTAAACAAGAGCTCTCCAGTGTCTCCTATGTCATGCCAGCACTGTAGAAAATTTAGAATCATTAATTTAGCATGTATATTTGAGAACTTTTGATTTTGTCCTTAATAGCTCTCTCTTCCTACCACAGTACATGGAGAGACACTACCAGTGACCCAGTTGATTAAGGGAAAAAGCTAAAACTTTTTCACAAATTAGCATGTCTTCATCCTCTTTATTTCTTCTTTTGCTTGTCTCCTAACCTAACCTGCTATGATCTCTCCTTCCTCATCATACCGCAACTCACCAGGGAATTTCTTGGAAAATAACTTGAAAATGAAGAGTCAATTCTTTATTTTTTTTCTTATAGGAACAGTATCCACAGAGCCAAACATCCAAAGCCAGCAGGCTGTCAAGTAACCCCACTCACTGTCACCTTCAGTACAGGTGTCCGTTACCAAGGAGAATTCCTGATGGCTGTGTCAGAAACCAGGGGACTACTCCTGCCCCCCCACCAGAACTGTCTGGACGGCAGGCCACCTGCAGGATCTCATTCCAGCAAGTGAGAAAATCACTTTTAAGACTGTTTGGAAGATATTTTTTCTCTTCTCCATCTGGAGCCATGTTGAGATGGGGAGAAGGATCTGTCATTAAAGAACTAGAACACTGCACTGATTAAATTATATCTTCTTCAGCTGCATAGACCACCTCTCATATTAAATGAGAAACTGTGTGAATAATACTTATCATGTCACTTAGTACAAAGCAAAACTCAATGAATTCTAATGCAATTCATATAATTTAGTTGAATAATGAAGCAATTAAAACCATAAAGTTTAACCACTTTCCTAAAATTTCAAAACTACTTTTTCTGGTCACTTCACAGACATATGGAGGATTGCAGCCTAATTTAACTATATTTCACAAGTGCCTTTCAACACCTTTGAGATAGGAAAAATGCTATTATTATTACTTCAGTGTGTCATTCAATCATTCTATAATTCTTTTAAGCACCCTTCATATGCATGTCAATGAACAAAATATCTTGCTAAATAATCAGACTGTGGCCTTGTCCAGTCATGGGCTCCTTTGATTCTAAACTAATATTTATTTCTAAAGAAAAACATCTTATGCTGTATTAAATAAAAAACAAAAGCAAAATTATGCAAAGTTGATTAAAGACTAAAGAGACTTGAAATAGCAGTTATCCACAATGATCACAGTGATAAGAATAAAGCTTTTTTTGGTTAAATATTCCTTGCTGGAAGCATGTCTGAATTAATATGCCAAATACATATTGAAATACCTCAAAGAGAAATGTAAGATGCTGCACAACCTGAAAAACAATTTTAAATGCCAAAGTTGTTTACATCTCAGCTGACTTTTTGCTATTCTATTTGCTTTGTCTCTGTGGGAATCTACTTTGCTAAGGAAAAAATCTGTATCTTATAGTTATTCAAAAAGAAAATGCTACCTCAGCTTAAGTAAATAAACTACTACTTAGCCACAGAGAATAGGCCTCCCTTTGAAACATAATTTTCATCATTAAACATACTTGTGACCTATTCTGTTATGAATTTTTCGGTTTCAAATATGTATCAGTGACTAAATAAATGAAAATGCTTTTTTTAGCACAAACTATATCAATGCAGTCAGGCAGTCAAGTCACATGGTCTGGATATTTTGCTATTAAATTGTCCTATGTTGTATTTGTAAATTTCTGAGGAGATCTGAGAGAGAACATCAGTTACAAAATGTTGAAGGCCCAGCGTGGTGGTGCATGCCTGTAATTCCAGCACTCAAGAGGCTGAGGCAGGAGGACTGTTGCAAATTTGAAACCAACCTGAGCTACAAAGTGAGCCAGCCTGAACTGCACAGCAAGACCCTGTCTCAAAGAGACAAAAATAACCAAATAAATAAAATAAAATATAAAAATAAAATGTTACTAGAATTTGTACAATTCTCCCCAGGTTTAAGTATTCTAAAAATATGCTTTCTTTTTTAAAACTTAAGTATTTGCAGTGCTAAAAGAGCTAGAGGGTGCATTGATTACAGTGGGAGGTACCACTGTGTACCCTATGTATATACTTTACAAACAAGAAAAACACAAAGTTAATGAACGAAGAGCCCAATTTAAAGAGTTAGAAAAAATTATCAGAAAAATGCAGAGGATTTGACAGAGGAAGATAATGAGAACAAGAGCTAAAAATTAAGGTATAATAGAGTTATCAATAAAACCAAACTTGTTTCTTTGAAAAGGAAAGTGAATAGATGAATCTCTGAGGACTTTGTTCAATAAAGTAAGAAATATAGAAAAAAAGCCTAAGAAGTAATGTTAGAAGGAAAAGTGAGAAATAAATTTGACAAGATTAAAACAATATTAATGATATAATACAGCAAGAAATATATTCCTACAATATGAAAAATCACGAGTGTGTATATATTTATCCTATGTATTTACAGAATGTGTATATATTCAATTAGCAATTTCAGATTTTTTACTTTTAATAATACCATGTATAGGTGGTTTAATGAACATATAGTACATTATCAACAAAGTACAATCTTATACGCAGTCTCCAAAAAATTAAACAGAAAAATTAAAATTCTCCTCGTTCATTCAATAAACTTAGAATAATTTTATTTTCAAAATCTGGCAAGGATAGTAAAAGGAAAAACAAAAATCTACAAGAAAATCTTATGAATACTGATGTAGAAATTCTGAACACAAAGAAATTCAAAAATCGTGCTCGCTTTGGCAGCACATATACTAAAATTAGAACGATACAGAGAAGATTAGCATGGCCCCTGCGCAAGGATGACACGCAAATTCATGAAGCGTTCCATATTTTTGCGCTCGCTCACCCTGTACCGCTGAGCGCCCTGTGGACTTGGCGGATCGCGGGCGCCCTCGCTGACTCCCGTGGTCTGGGGCTTTCAGCGGAGTGCGCCGCCGTGGCCCATGGGCAGAGTCGGCCTGGCGGGCCGGCATTAAACCAAAAAGAAGATGTCTCTATATGATGACCTGGGAGTGGAAACCAGTGACTCAAAAACAGAAGGCTGGTCCAAAAACTTTAAGCTTCTGCAGTCTCAGCTTCAGGTGAAGAAGGCAGCTCTCACTCAGGCTAAGAGCCAAAGGACAAAACAAAGCACCGTCCTCGCTCCGGTCATTGACTTAAAGTGAGGCGGCTCTGGAGACGACCGGCAGATTGTAGATACACCACCACATGTTGCAGCAGGCCTGAAGGACCCTGTTCCCAGTGGGTTTTCTGCAGGAGAAGTTCTAATTCCTTTAGCTGACGAATACGATCCTATGTTTCCTAATGACTATGAGAAAGTAGTGAAGCGCCAGAGAGAGGAGCGACAGAGACAGCGGGAGTTGGAGAGACAGAAGGAAATAGAAGAAAGGGCAAAGAGGCGTAAAGACAGACATGAAGCTAGTGGGTTTTCAAGGCGACCAGATCCAGATTCTGATGAGGATGAGGATTATGAGCGGGAGAGGAGAAAAAGAAGTATGGGAGTTGCTATCGCACCACCTACTTCTCTTGTAGAGAAAGACAAAGAGTTACCCCGAGATTTTCCTTATGAAGAGGACTCAAGACCTCGATCACAGTCTTCCAAAGCTGCTATTCCTCCCCCAGTACATGAGGAACAGGATAGGCCAAGATCTCCAACTGGGCCCAGCAAGTCCTTCCTGGGTAACATGGGTGGCACAGTAGCACATAAAATCATGCAGAAGTATGGCTTCCGGGAAGGCCAGGGTCTGGGGAAGCAGAGCAGGGACGGAGCACCGCGTTGTTGGTGGAGAAGACCAGCAAACGGGGCGGCAAGATCATTGTGGGTGATGCCACTGAGAAGGACGCATCAAAGAAGTCAGATTCAAATCCATTAACTGAAATACTTAAAGGTCCTACTAAAGTGGTCCTACTGAGGAACATGGTGGGTGCAGGAGAAGTTGATGAAGACTTGGAAGTTGAAACCAAGGAGGAATGTGAAAAATATGGCAAAGTTGGCAAATGT
>RJWT010046763.1:0-11415 GCA_004365215.1 Cuniculus paca | reverse complement strand
AACCCTACAAAGAATACTAAAGGTCATTCTAGAGAGAGATAAAAAGGACCATGGTCTCAGGAACAATGGCAGAGGGGGACCATCAAGCGGGGGCAGTTGAGTGAATGGAGATGAAAAATAGGGAGCCAATGGCAGGAAAATAGAATGGCAGAGACAACGCAGTGCAAGAGGGCCATAACTATTAATGTAGAGGGCCTCAATTCACCAATAGAAAGAAACACAGGCAGAGTGGATCAGGAGACAGGATCCATCAATATGCTCTATGCAAGAAACACATTTAACTAGAAAGAAAATTCATAGACTGAAAGTCAAAGGAAAGAGAACAATGCCTTATGTGACAGGGTGCCAGAAAAAAAGTAGGGATAGCCTGCCCATTAATTGCAGAATGGATAAGAAAAACATGGTATTTTATGGGGTGGAAACCTACTCGGCTATAAAGGAAGATAACCTCAAGGCTCTTGTAGGTGGATAGAGGCAACTGGTGATCATGCTCAGAAGCTGAGACAGGAGAATTGTTGTGAGTTTGAGACCAGCCTGGGCTACAAAGCAAGCTCAAGGCGGGCTGCATGGCATAGTGATACCCTGTCTCAAAAAGACAAGGGCCAGGTAATTTAGCTCAGTGGTGTAAGCGCCTGCCTGGCAAGCACAAGGTCGTGAGTTTGATCCTTGCTGCTGGGGGCAGAGGTGGTATTACCGCATGGCTGTGAAGACTCAAAGTCTCAAATAAAAGTGTTGCTATGACCATGGTCTCAGTCTCTCTCTATCTATTTGCAGGAAGACAGGATGTTTCCTTGCCTTTGTCCAGCTTCTGTCAATTGCTGTCAGTCTTTGTTGTTGCTTTGGTGTTCTTGACTTCTGTGACCATTAATACTGATATGTCAACTTCATTGCACTAAGAAATGCCTAGCGGATTAGGAAACCATGCTCCTGGGGTGGGTAATGACCTCGGATTCTATGTATAGTCCCTTATCTGTACCTTTCTGGGATTGTTCCCCTGATCTGCTCCCCACAATGAACTAAGCAGATTTCCTTCACCATGACCAGCCACCATGGTATTTCATGCCTAGAAGCTAGTTGATTCTGGACTGAATCCCTCCAGGCTATGCGCTAACGTAAACCTTTCCTCCTTTAAATTCTCAATGTTGGATATTGTGTCCAGTGATAGGAAAGCTTACTAATGCAGAAAATTTGTAGCAAGAAAGTTGCGTCCTTGCTGTGATTATAGTTGACCTTGTAGTTTAGAAGTTTTTGAAACTGATTCATGGGAAACATTTGGAAAGCTCTAGAGAGATTCATACTACAGAAGTCCTAGAATGCTGAAAGCAGATGGGTGATTCTGGCCAGAGCTCAGAAGACCAGGATGCTAATAAGAATGTGGACTACAAGGAAGGCTCAGGAAGTTTTATTTGGGAACAAGGACTACAGTTGGACTAGAGGCCATGTATGTTACATGCTGGCAAAAATAAATAAATAAATCTACACTTTGCCCATTTCCTAAGACTGCAGGAGACTGAGATTAAGGGTAGCAGACTAATCAATCTTGTGGAGGAAATTTAAAGACAGTCCGACATTCAGGGTATGGCAAGGGTACTGCTGGCTGCTATTTGCCAAATTTATAGAAAGAATCAGGGAAAAAATATAGAACAGAAAACAGTGGCAAACTTAAATTTTTCCCAGAGGAAATCATAGACTAAAAGATATATGGCTGCTGAAGAAATTAACATCATTAAAAGGAAATCAAATCCTTTGTACAAGAGCAAGAAAAAAAATACTTTGAAAGCATCTCAGGAGTCAGCGCCACACTATCAGAGAGTTCCTCAGAATGCTGCTCAAAAAGAATCTTCTAGGGAATTAGTTACATAGGATTCATTTTACCATGTTCAGCCACATGAATTCAGAGACCACTGCAGTCATGGTCCAAGGGACCTGGCTACTGCTTCCACTGACAACAGACCTTGTTGTCATCCCATGATGCTGGTTTTACTGGCATGATGAATGTCAACAGTGGTGGGGTAAGGGATGATTCAATCCAGATTTCAAAAGAAGGCTTGGGAGGCCAGAAAAGAGGCTCTAAGAGAGGAGAGCAAAAAGTTGTAGGAATGAAGCTGAAGGTACAACAGAGACCCTAGAAAGTTGGGGACACCAGGAATGTGGAATGTCAGCAGTGGACAGTTGTAGACAATGAGTAGAGCCAATCTAGATGAGAAATTGTAAACAGCAACCAGCAAGGCCCTAAGAATAGGGCCACCCATGCTCTTGAAACTCACCTTTTACCACCATGTGCCACAGACACTGGAGATGGAAATACAGGACTAACGTTTGCCCTGCTAAGTTTCAGCATTGCTTTGGTCTGATTCTTTTCTACCCTCCTATCCCTCTGTTTCAAAAAGGAAAGTTTACCCTGTGCCATTTGTACCTTGAGGATATATAACTTGTTTATTATTACAAAGGTTCACAACTAAGAGTTTATCCTGAGTTTCAGAAGAAACTTTGAGTTTGACTTTTGAAAAATGTTGGAATTGTTAAGACTTTGGAGAAGGGATTATTGCATTTCCAGTTGTACACATTACTTGCATCATGGTAAGTGAAACTATAAACTTACCATTGTTTTTATTTTGGAGATTTGTTTGGGTGTGAAGTTGACAAGGGCTGGATTGTGGCCATTAATCCTGATATCTCAACATCACTGGATTAAGAAATGTCTAGCAGATGAGTAGATCACACTCCTGGACATGTCTGGGTGGATCATGGAGGCACAGTTTTGAGTATTCTGCATGGTCATTTGTCCCTCTCTGGCACTGTTCTGCTGCTCTGCTCATCTCTTGCTGTTATGAACTAAGCAGCTTTGTTCTTCCATGCCCTTCTGCCATGATGTTCCTTCCTTACAGCCAGCTAAGAACTGAATCTCCCCAAACCAAGAGCTAAGTTAAACGTTTCCACCTTTAAGTCGTGAATGTCATGTACAGTGTACATCAATGAGGAAGGTAATATATCTTGCAATAGTAGCACTTCAATCTGTGCCTTTATCATATAGCATCTCCCCTCATGAGTCTTTGTGTCTGTATCTCTTCTTATAGGAACACATTAGATTGGTGGCCCTTCTTTCTGTAATATGCCTTTACCCTACCTCCATCTACAATAGCCCTATTGCCAAATAAGAACACATTCCAAAATACTGGAAGTTAGAACTCCCATATATCTCTTAGAGAGACACAACTCTACCCATAACAAATGGATCGATAAAAGACACGAACCAGGCTGCTTCAGACTGGCATTACTGACAAAGTTGATATTTTGTCAAAACATGTGAGCAAGTCATATTTTGGGAAGCAACCCCAGGGAACAGAAGTAAATAGGAGAGAACAGTGAGACAGAAAGAAGGAAGGATCTATATGAAGGATTTTATTGTAATTGCAATGTGGACAAAAAAGGGCTTGATTCTGCTTGAACTTCAAAAATTTTCTATAGGACAACACTGAGAATCGTCGGCCAGTAGGTTTAAAAGCAGAGCATTAGCTCCCTCACTTCACTGCTGGAAAGGGTATAGACCTCCAGGGATGCTGACTTCCTAATACTTACAGGCCAATAAACAGGACAAAATGAGCCCACTCTCAGAAGCATGCTTAGCATCAGAAGTGTTCACGAGCAGAAAGCAAGGGTGTGCAACAAGACACTGTCAGACTAAAGTGGGTGGAAGCCTCTGTTTTATTTTTCGGACGCCATCTCTGCTCCAGTCTCCTGTGCAAGTCCTTCAGCGTCCTCTCATGCAATCGTGTCATCCTTCAAGTGAACTTCAGCCCTTCATTGATTTGCACAACTCAACACAACCTCAACAAAAATCTGTTATAAAAGGATAAATAGCATATGATTCCACTTGCATGAGGTACCCAGTGTCTTCAAATTCATAGAGACAGATAGAAAGTGTGACAGAGGTTGACAAGGAGGAGGGGAAATCAGAGATAAATTCTTTAAGGGACTTCAATTCGGGCATGTGAAAATATTCTGAAGGTTGATGAGGGGGTAATTGTGTGACAATATGAATGCATATTATGCCACTGACCTGTAAGCATAAAATTATTAAAATATTTCAAGTGTATTTTATCATAATTATAAAGAAATTAAATTTTAAGTTAAAAAAATCGTTTTTTAGACTTCATTGAAGATTTTGGAAGGGTTCAAGGAAGACCCACATTACATCACTTCTCCTCTTCCCTCTCCCACTTTCCCTCATTTTCCTGGCCAGGGTGAATCCAGCCTCCTGTCTTACAGGGATATCTGTTTTCTAAGTAAAGATATTTCTCTACAAAAACAATGCTGGTGATTTGAAAATAAAATTATCCACTTATAAATGCAAATTTGACTGGCTTTCTGAGCTTTAGGAGTAATATATATATATATATATATATATAGATAGATAGATAGATAATCTTTCCCAAGTAAGGTAATCTTTAATCTTTATATTTGCAATACTAATTCCAAGGAAAGTATAACAGTGAATAGGACATATCACACATTACTATTTCCCACAGATCGGAACTATGTTCCTACAGAGATAGAAAAGATGAGGTATTGGAGAGACATTAAATAGAACTTTCATCTCCTGGCTTCTAAATTAGCAACATATTAGAAAGCCTTGCCTGGATATCTGAAAACAGCAGAAAGGAGAGCTGCCGCCTCTCTAATTTAATGCCCAACTCCCTGGAGTAGTTTACTGTCAGAGTTTTATCATGTGTCATGGAGACACGTATTGGCAAGCATCCATAAGATCCATATAAGCTTTTATCTCTTTCATAGA
Organism: Cuniculus paca; assembly: GCA_004365215.1. Lineage (NCBI taxonomy): Eukaryota > Metazoa > Chordata > Mammalia > Rodentia > Cuniculidae > Cuniculus > Cuniculus paca. The sequence goes on along the minus strand of RJWT010046763.1, from coordinate 6,620 downwards.
TCAGGTCAGGTGACTGATAACTGAATCCTTACACAGGCTTTTACCATCCTTTTAGTAATACTCTTGGTGATTGAGTTGACTCCCATAAATCTAGTTCCGAGTTACTATCCCATTGGGGTTTACACTGTTGGTCCCCAACCACCTACCACACGTGTACATTAATGTTTCATAATAACAGGTACCCTAAAAGCTTTCTCATATAGGGTCTTAAAAGCTCTTTCTCTTTTTCAGTAACTGAAAATTGTTGTCATGCTTTAATAATAATTCAAAAGCAGAAAGTAACCAACTTCTACTCTGCTCTAAAACACTATAGTATGTCATTCAGGCATCAAAAATTCACCGAAGGTGTTAATAGTTGTTACTTGTTGCCTTTCCCCAAAGCATCATAAAATATCAGTATTTTTGAAGATTGATTAAAAATCAGCCAAGTCAGGGTTTTCAAACTACTCATCCATAAAATGAATCTGGTTTGCAGAGATACGTTGTTCAGTAAAAGCAAACCTTTTTAGCATTAGGAATTATCTCCCTATTTTTAAATGTGGCCACCATATGTCAGTATTGACAGGTCTGGGGCCAGCGAATACAGCTCAGGGGCATAAGCACCTGCCTGGCAAGTGCAAGGTCCTGCTTTCGATTCCCAGTACCAAAAAAAAGTACTTAAAGGTCTGGCTACACAGGCTGGGGTCCCTCTGTAACAGTGACAGACCGCAGCCTGACCGCTGCTGTGTCTCCCTTTGATCACTGTCCCCACCAAACTGCTGGGCTTTGCCATACAATTCATTCATCTAAAAATGCTGCCTGGATTTTAAACATATTTGAGAATTCGATTGATTTAATTTTGGAGATTAGAAAACATGAGACTTAGAGTCTTTAAATAACTTTCTTAAGAACAAATAGCAAATAAGTGACAGAGGCACCAGAATCATATCTTTACACAGGTCTCTTATGGACCATAAAACTTACTCATGGTTGTCACTGTTTTCTAAGGGACATAGTTTGAGGAAATCTGAACTATACAAACATATCTCTTCTAAAGTTTGTTTTTCAAGTTTCAAATACTTTGTTGCCTTTATTTCCTAACACAAGCTTCAATTTATGCAATAAAGGGTGGAAAACACTTAAATCTTATATTAAAAATTATTTTCTAGTTCTTATTCAATGTCAGATCCTGCAAATCTTATCAGGTTTACTTACAGTTTTTATTTACAAAGTGACAAAATGCATTTTGATTTTTTAATCTAACATACTTAACACCCCCCCAAAAAATGTCAACGTCCAGACAAATGCACTTTTTTCTATATCTTGAACCACTCCAAAGAATAATTATTTAATAATGGGATGCACATACCTAATTATCTGTTAAAATAATGCCTTCTTTATATTCATTGTAAACATAGTCACAGTTGTACTTTTTTAAATGATTACTAATGAATGTCTTTTTTTCCAAAAAATAAAGTATGCATACCAGGCCCTAACAATGATTATTCAAGATATTTATTCATACTAAATAGAAAATAATTTTAAAATATTATTAAATTTATAAAAGAGATCACAGCTTGAAAGACGTTTAGCAAATGACTCCATCTGAAAGAATAAATTCAATAAACTGAATATACATTTACAGTATCAGTGAAATAAATATGCACCATTGTTTTAAACCATTTCTCTGAAAATTATTAATACTGTATAAAGACATTAAATATCATCGCTAATATAAAAATATGAAGGAAGTGATGGAATGTCAGAATAGATACTTCTAACTTTGGGGACATAATACTTCTCCAAAGAAGCAAAATAAAAATTTTTTTAAATTAAAATTGTGCAACAGAACAAGAAACGAGCTCAGGAAAAAGGACATAAGAATAATGATGGCAAAAGAAAAAGTTAGACTTATTGAATGTAGGTAATTATTGAAAACATATCTGTCTTTGAGGGAGATAAATGTGACTACTTAGAGAAGGTGGTTACCTCTCTCAGAATCTACAAAGTAGGTTAGATAACCTACACCGAGTCTAATGTTCAGCCTGAAACATGGCATATTCATTATGAGACAGCTCACTAGTGGCAACCTGGTTGTATTGGACTATATTATCAACATGGGCAGTGGCTTCTCCTAATGGGTTTAAACATATTCTCTTCAGCCTACACCCTTATTCCTAGACTTGGCAACTGCCTTATATACTGGAAAACTTTGTCTTTGGTTAGAGACACATTATAAGACAAAGAAAATAAGTGCAAGTTAACCCACACCATGGAACTCACTAGTATTGTTGTGTCCCCGTAGCTTGAAGCAGTTGGTTTAATAGAATGGTAGAATAACATCTGAAGTTGAAATAAGATGTATGTGTACAGAAACCAAAACCAAGTGTGATGATTTATATATAGATATCCCCCCAAAGCCTCATATACTCATAGATGGCACTTTTGGGAGGTGACTGGATCTTGAGGACAGGATACGTATCAGTATACTAGTCTACTGATAAGTTTATAGCTGATGGTGATGTTGGGAGACGAAGTCTGGTTGAAGGAGATAGGTCATTGTGGTGCGGCCTGGAAGGGTATAGTATATCTCCTTTCCTCCTTTCTTGATCGTTCTCTCTGCTTCTCAGCTGCTGTGCTATAAGCAACCTTCCTCTGCCATGCTACCCTGCCTCAGAGCCAGCTGACTATGACTGAAACCTCTACAAATTGTGAGCCAAAATTTCTTCCTTTAAATTGTGGGTGTTGGGTATTGTCTCAGCAATAAGAAAGTAACTAATATTTTGATACCAGGAGTGGGGTTGTTACTGTGACTATCCCTGACTATGTGGTTCAGAAGTCTTTGAAAGTTGTTCGTGGGAGAAGTCTGGAAGGCCTTGAAGATGTCAGCTGGAGAAGCAGCCCTAGAATACTGTAGCCAAGTTCAATAGGAAATACTATAGGATTAACCCACTGATGAGGTTATAGATAATTGTGCTTTGGGGAGATATGAGAAGGTAACTAAGACAGCAAGAGATGAAGGAGGCTCATTCCTCATATTATTATTCCTAATAATGTACTGGAAGTTCAGCTTTTATAGCATGAAGGAGTAAGATTCTAACTGACCAAGCCTGCTGAACATAGCAACTACAAATTTTTTTACAGAATTTAAAATCAAGTACTGGAAGATGTTATAGTAGAAGCTCATCAGGCAGAATTTGGAACACAGGTGAAACTTGGTAGAAGGGACAGAGGATTTTCTGGCCTGAAAAAGGTCAGAATCCAAGAGACTATGTAGCTATTGGAAATTTATGGGAGAATTAGAGAGTAGAAAACAAGAGAATATCAGCCATAAATTATAAATTTTCTCTAAAACTTGCTGACCCATTAGCCATGCGTGAGCAGGGTAGAGTCAAAGTATCTAGCAATAAAAGTAAAGAAATTAAACTGAGATTTGAATTTCCACTTACAGTAGAGGAAACAGAGCAATAATGCAAGCCTAACTTAGTAAACTGTCTAATAAAGCAATAACATCTACACTATTTTTTTTTTTTGGTACCAGGGATCAAACTCACGACCTCACACTGGACAGGCAGGTGCTTATGCTGCTGAGCTAAATCCCCAGCCCAATATCTACACTCTTAAAAATATGATAGAATTTAGAGTCTCCCAGACATGACATTAAACATGACAAGTTAATATCATATCATAGTGACATGATAGCTAATAAAAATGTATTTATCTCCTTACTTTGAAAACACAAACTTAGCACCTAGAAGGAAGACAATGTAAATTCTGGAAAGGCTAAAGTTTGAAGCATATACACGAAAACTCCATTTTCTCTTGTGCATCCCTTTATCTGCTCCCAAGAACACCCTTAAATCAAGATTCCTGTACTTCTGTCTTTCAGTTGCATCATAGTCAGGGGTTGCAAGGAAAACAATCACATACAAGACACATATTTTACAGAATTATTTTATAATAGCCAATCAAAGAGTTAAATACAAGAAGTGCAGGAAATCTGCCCACACACTAAGACCCAAGGAATCCAGCTGAGGGCCTGGATCTCACAGCAATGTCCTGCATGAGTCCAGCTGGAGACATAGAACCAATGACAATTCCCTTCATGTATCTGACTAGAGGCATAGAGCCCACGACAATGACTCATGCAAGTCTGTTTCATGGATCTGTGCTGAGAAAACCCAAAGGTCAGTGGCGGAAGCTAGAAAGTCTGTGTCAGCAGGATGAAGGATCTGTGCCAGTAGGCTGAGGATTCTGCACTGGAGCCAGGAAGCAATGCTCAAAGTAAGGACCAGGGTTCCCCCAAAGAGTACCACAGCCGTCCTCAGTGAAAACAAAGTCCTGAGCTCCTCCAACAATGAGAACAGCCAAGTTCATATGTTTTATTGAAGCTATCTATGTCCTCCATTCAAAAGTCAATAATCCATAAAACCTGGAATTCCACATGTCTTCCTCAAAGTACTTGAAACTATTTTCCCCACCCTTGGTGTTTTAGACCTAGTGACAGTTGCAATAATTTGATTGCTACTAAGTTCCAGGTTAATGTACCATCTATCTTAGTCAGTTTAAGGCATTTGCGATCTTTTAAATCCAGTAAGTGAGGTCCTATATCTTTTTCTATCTCAATTATTATTCCCAGGGCAGATTAAAGCTTGGGTTTCTCAAATGTAAATCACCCAAGATGAATTTCTTTCCAACTTCCCAGGAAATACTCATAACAAAACATGACTACATTCAACAGCAATTTGTTAGTCACTGTAAGTAGACAGAACAAGGGAATTCCTCCTCAAATCTGGTGAATCTGAGGCAATCATTTTTTTTAATTTAATTAAGTTCACTAGCACAATTTAAGTATATATGATGATCACCCTCATCAAAGGGAATTTGTACCTGTACACAATATACCTTGATTTGTCTTTTTTCCCCTCCCATTCGCCTCCCCTGCCTTCAACCCCTCTTCCCTTCCTTATTTACAGTTTTGTCTCAATTTTATCTTTTCTCATTTTTTCTCTTTCCTTCCTTCCTGTCCTCTCCTTCCTCCCTAATTCCCCTTTCCTTTTGAGCAATTTCTTATCTGATGTCTGCAGTGTCTGATGTCTGCATGTCTACAGAAGCCAATCCTCAACTATCAGCATTAGAGTTCCACAATTGTTTTTTGATAACGACTTACTGTACTTTTCTCCCTACCTTATCAATGGGGAAATAGGTAAGCTTGTGGGATAGAGGCCCAAACATGTGGCATTCATCATTTTTCTTCTCACTTTTAAGATAATATTATTGACTGCAGCTTTCATTTCTACATTTCTCTGTTCTTTTCCTTAAACTTTTATTGTATACATAATAACTTTTGCAATGTTAAGGTTCATGATAATGATATATGATTGATTCTTCCATGCTTTCTAAGTAGATGTAAAGCCTGCAAATTATTAAAAATGTTAAGAATGTAAACATAGTTTTCTGCAGTTCTATCAGTGTAGATTATTGTGATATTTTAACAGCCTTATCTTCAATTTTTTAATTACATTCACTTTCTCTTGCATTTTTCTCAGCTCTTAAGTAATAGTAAATTTTTTTTGGTACCAGGGATTGAACTCATGACCTTGCGCTTGCCAGACAGGCTCTTACACCACTGAGCTATATCCCCAGCCCAAATAATAGTAAATGTTTTATTGAATCATCAGTTGTCTTGATGCCTCTGTCTGAACAAACCTACTGCATTGTTGTAGTTGTGGAGCTTCCCTCTGTACCTCTAGAAATGAATTGGTTCCATTATTTTAAAGAAGCCTAGATGTTTTGTTTTAATGTTCATCTTCATCTGGATACAGCCCAACCTTAAATAACCTCTTTTGTAAGTGCACAGGGAATATCTTATGAATCTTTTGACATTATTCATTAGATTTTTAAAGTTATTTCTTCATTGTCTTCTAACATTCACCACTGTTGATGGAAAATGTGATAACAGACCTGTCATTTTTCAGCATGTCACATTTTTTAAGAAAAATTTGAGACTCTTCTCTTTATCCTTAGTAATTTGACTTTTCACAATGATATGTCTAGAGATATGCTTTACTCATTGTTCTAGAAACTCATTGCAATCTTTAATTGCAAGTTTCAGCACTAAAAAAAAAATCACCTTGCATTTTTTTAATGTAATTTTCTCCATACCACTTTCTTTGTATTCTTTTTCTGGAACTCTGGCTACCTAGTCTATTATCTGTTAAACTGTGCATAATTTTAGCTTTTCTGCTTTCTTAGAATTTCTCATCTTTATCTTTCAAAGTTTCTATGAAATTATTTCCTAGCAGTATTTGAGCTCCCTTGAGATAAGTACCTTGAAGTCATGTCCTGTTGGGCATCAGGGGTACTGGCATGTTGAAGACCACAGACATTGGCCTAATGTGAGGAAGCAGAGTGAACTGGAGTTGAAAAATGAAAGAACTGTTTGAAAAATCAGAAGACAATCCCACAGATATGAAAATAACCATGTGAACTTTGGATAAAGCAGAAAGTCAAATTTAAAGAGCATCTATTAAATTATATATCACAGTTTATACCTGGACACTCCCCCCCCCACACACACACACACACACACTCTCACCAAAGCCTCTTGAGCTCCTAGGTGGGGCTTTTTGAAGGTGATT
>RJWT010046762.1:0-11407 GCA_004365215.1 Cuniculus paca | reverse complement strand
TTGCTGATTTTATTTCCAGATTTTTATTAAAATACCTTAAAAACACTATGAATAAAAGCTCCTAGTCCCAAAACCAAGACCACATGGGAAATACTACAAAGAATCAACCAATGAGATCTATCTTGGTTACTTTTCTCTCCTTGCTGGTACAAAACACCCACACCCAAAATGAAAGAAGGTTTATTTAGCCGTTTGTGGAGGTTTCAGTCCATAACCGGTTGGCTCCAAGTCAGGGTGGCACAGCATTGGGGCAACACTTCAAGGCAGCAGCCAGAGCAAAAGGGGAAAGTGCAAGCCTCTTCTTCTCCCTTATACTGTACACAGGTCACCTTCCCCCCAGGGTGGGTAGAGCACTCACAAAATCTCCTGGTCTTCCTTTTGCACAGGATGAGGATATTTACAAAGTAAGAACCCTGGCTCCCTGCTGAGTCTCTCAGTTAAACTTCTAAACTGCTGAAGTTGATACAAGATCTCACCTTATTGAACAGCTTTTGCACAGAAGAAATCAGAGTGAAAAGACAGCCCCGAGTAGGAAAAAGTTATAGCCAGTTGTCCCTCAGACAAAGAACTTCTATCTAGATCATATAAAGAATTCAAAAAAATCAGTCCTCCCAGATTTAAAGACCAATCCAAAAATGGACATCTGAGATGCATACACACTTCTCACATGAAGAAATACAAATGGCAAACACATATATGAAAGAATGTTCAACATCACTGGTCATTCAAGAGTTGCAAATTTTTTTTTTCTTGCTACACCGGGGATTGAACTCACGACCTTGCGCTTGCCGGGCAAGTGCTTAGACCGCTGAGCTAGACCCCCAGCCCTGGAGTTTTTGAGACAGGGTCTCACTATGCCGTTCAGGCTGGCCTTGAGCTCACTTTGTAGCCCAGGCTGGTCTTGAACTCACAACCATCTGCCTGTCTCAGCCTCCCGAGAGCTGGGATTACAGGCGTGAGCCACCACGCCCGGCAAGAGTTGCAAATTAAAACACTGAGATTCCATCTGACTCCAGAAAGAATGGCTACCATCAAGAAATGAACCAGTAACGAATGCTAGAGGGGCTGTGGGGAAAAGGGAAATTTTCTTCACTGTTGGTGTAAGTGTAGACTGTTGCAACCACTGTGGAAATCAGGGTGCAGAGTCCTTAAAAAAACTAGAATTAGAGGTCCCATATGACCCAGCTATTCCCCTCCTGGGCATCTAACCAGAATAATTAAAAACATCATATCACAGCGATATATGTGCGCCCATGTTAATAGCAGCACACTTTATAATAGCTACATCTTGGAAAACAACCCAAATGCCCATCAACTGAGGAATAGATAAAAAAGACATGGTCTTTTTATACAAGGGAGTACTACTCAGCCATAAAGGACAAACTTGAGACTTTTATAGGTAAATGGATGCAACTCGAGACCATACTCATAAGTGAAATAAATCAGACTCCCATGTGCAAACATATTGTCTCCTTCATGTGAGAAGCTAAAAGAGTAAACTAAGATCCAAAAGGTACAACATATTGTGAAATGGGAAGAAAATGTTCAAAAGGAAAGAGAAACTGGGATGGGGGAAAGGAAAAAACAATGAAAGGAAAAGCAATAAACAAATAAATAAAACATATGATAGTAAGTTATATATCTAGTTTCTCTTAGCTCATTGAAAAGGTTTGAGCTAATATTGTTTGGACAACTGTTACGGTTTGTGTATAGATGGCCCCCTCCAAGCCTCATGTAGTCATGGAAGTGGCTGAATCTAACGTTTATGATTGATTCGTTGTGTAGCACTGGGATTGACGGTGTGAGTCCTGCACCCGCCCAGGGGTGGAGCTGACATACAATGTAAGGTTGGAATGGGGGCGTTTTCCTCTTTGGCGCGGTTTGCTTTTGCCGCTTGCAGCCACCATGAAGGGCAGCGCCTCAGCCACGCCACCCTGCCTTGGAGCCAGCTAAGCATGGACTAAAAGCCCCAGGACTGTAAGCTAAATAAACCTCTCCTTCCTTCACTTTGGGCGTCAGGTATTTTGTCCCAGCAACGCGAAAAAGGTAACCCAAACAATGGTTCATGTTTATATCTTGTACTCTGAGTAACAACTATGAAGATAATAATAACACAACATATTAATGTTACTCTTCTACTACCCTGTTATGAAACTGTTTTACTGGGGATTTTTATTTTTATTTTCTTCCCTCTTTAAAAAGTTCCTAGTCCCAAAGTGCCTAAGGGACTGGCCTCATATGATCTAGCTCTTAAACTATTACATTATGCATGTTGAATAGCATGCATTTATGTGTGTAAACAGTCAGTGCTGGCAGCATTTGATTGACTGCTACAATGCTGGGGATTGAACCCAAGATCCTGTGCATGGTAGGCGAGGGCTGGCCTCTAGCTTCTCCCTTAGCCTCAAGATTGCTTTAAGTGCTTCCGGTTTCAGGTTATGGAATTATTGTACCTATATGATGAAATACACTGGGGGTGAGATCCAAGTCTAGAAACAAAAATTTGTGTCGTATGTAACATTATCTGAAGTTAATTTTATACAATAGTTTTAGTTGACCTATATTATTAGTACAACCAGTCATACAACATTAGGTGTAGGATTTTCCTTTGGTGGTATCACATCAGTACTCAAAGTTTCAGACCTGGAGCATTATGAATTACAGGATGTTCAGGGATCCCAAAATTCATTTCTACCATTTTATAGACCAAAGAAATTTACAACCTCCTCTGCTATTACTGTAAGAATGTATTTCTGTTGACGTCCTTAGACATCATATATGTAAATCCAAAACCATTATATAAGGCTGACTTAAATGTCAGGGTGACTTAAAATGTTTAGCTTATGTATTATTTTGATTTAGAGTTAATTTTAAGTATTTAGGTCCTTAGTAAAATATTTCAAAATGTACAAAAGAATGGTTTTATTTTACATTAAACATAATCGTTGATATAAATACAACATTTTATTTGTGAACAATGTGAGAGACTAATGACTATAGCTTTCTATACTTTTTACTGTTTGGAAAGTTTTATAAATTTAAAGTAACATATTCATTTGCTTATTCTTTCCAACACTTTATTTAAAAAAAAAACAAAAAACCTTGCTTTAAAAATTGAAAATATACACCATAGTTTGTATTTATAACATTTTCAGAATTGTTTTAGGTTAGTGCTCAGTGCTGTGAAAGGCAGAGTACCTGGGAAGTGAGAAAAAGAAAATTCTTATAATAATATTGGTAAAACCAAGAAGAAACAATGGACATTACCAGTATATAAAAGCTACTGCCTTTGCACAACCCAGTGGTGATAAATTTTAGGTACAGTAAATGCAAGAAAAATCAATATAATTTCCTGGTTATTTTAAATGCACTTAAACTATAGCAATGCCAATTTTTAAATTCTGAAATCTGAATACATTCAGAGCAATTAGAATGTTTGTGGGTTTTTTTTGGTACAGGGGATCGAACTCATGACCTCACGCTTGCCAGGCAGGTGCTTAGTATGCCGCTGAGCTAAATTCCCATCCATATATTTTTTTTAAATGGCATTTCCAACAAAGTCAAAAAACCATGAGCAAAACTGCATGGTTCTGGAAAGCTGAATATGTACACAATTCATTAAGTTTCTGTTTTTTTGTTTTGTTTTGTTTTTTGACACAGGGTCTTGCTATGTCGTTCAGGCTGGCCTTGAATTCACTATGTAGCCCAGGCTGGCTTTGAACTCACAGCAATTCTGCTGCCTCAAGAGTGCTGGATTACAGGCATATGCCACCATACCCAGTCACAATTCATTAAACATCAGAAAGTAAAATAAACATTCAACCCTCTCTTTCCTCATTAAGTTATTTCAAACAATCTAGTATTACTACTCCAATAAACAAACATAAAAATCTCCCTATGACTAGTACTTATAACATAAAGTTTCATTTCTTCAGCTTCTGCCCCTAACATTCACCTTTAGCTCCCACAGCAACTGTTTTGTTCACATTCACTGGTTATTCATAGTTCTTACTCTTTGCAACAGAAAACTTGCGTATTGTTACAACTGGATGGATTCCATGTGGTACATGGCACACTAATCTACTTTTATTAAAAAAGAGCAGGAAGCCAAATTATTTTATCAAAGTATTAACAATGACCTTCTTTTACCAAAAAAACAAACAAAATCTGTTATTATGAAGTGGTTTTACTTCAGCTCTTTATTTTATATCTCATGTATACATTGTAAGTACTTAAGAACTTACTGCTAAACTTCCAAATCTATTTGAGAAGTATGATTTAAAGGTAAGTATAAGATAGTACAGGAAGTTAAGGGATAAAAGCTCAGAGAAACTTTTTCCCTGCAAGTGTTTTTTTATGCTACATTTGTCCCGTAGATGTTTGCATAACTCATTTATCTCACTCACTCCACAGTGATCATTACACTACGTCCTATGTATTCCCTAAGCTCATGTGGAACACAGAATGTAATTAATCAATCATCTGAGGTGTGATCTTCTCTTTTCCTAAAGATGGTACATAATTAGTACCCACCCGTATGGTGATACAGAAAGTCGAGGTTTCACTGTATCCTCCAAGCCTAATTGAGAAAGACTGCTAAGCTAGTGATATACTTTCTGCTTTTTCCCTTATCTTCAAACTATTCTTGTCTCAAGCCCATAGGATCTATTTTACTAATTAAAGACTGTCCTATTTCACAAAGGAAAACAATTTGTTTTTGTTTTTGTGGCACCCGGGATTGAACTCACAACCTTACGCTTGCCAGGCAGGCGCTCAGACCACTGAGCTAGATCCCCAGCCCTGGTGTTTTTGAGACAGGGTCTCACTATGCCGTTCAGGCTGGCCTTGAGCTCACTTTGTAGCCCAGGCTGGTCTCGAACTCACAACGATCCGCCTGTCTCAGCCTCCCAAGTGCTGGGATTACAGGTGTGAGCCACCACGCCCAGCTAGGAAAACAATTTGAAAACACCTTTCACTTTCTTCTCAAAATACATTTTTCTCTTCAATTCCTACATTTGTCAAGTTTGGTACATAACAAGTCATTTTTTTGTGTGGCTTTTTACTTAATTTTCCATTCACAAACAACAAAAATCTTCAAAGTCAACAGCTCTAGAACCTACAATTTCTAAGTATTCTGAATAGTAAAATACATATAAATTCTGAGTTATACTTGTGAATGATGAAAGACAAATTATTTCAAAGAGGGGGAGTAGATTTTGAAAACCTTTGCTTGACAGTTCCAAGAAAATAAACAGGATGGCCCCCAACTCCAGTGAGGTGTCTGTGATAGGTGCTAGCTGGGAAACTTGCACATTTTACTGAGCTACCTCAAATAAACTGAGAATTTCATTATACATAATAAAGATCTTTTACATTATTTGCAACATAATTTGAGACGAAAAGATTATTTTCTCTGCAAACAATGGGGGTCAACACGCTGTCTTGTCTGTTGAGCTTACATAGTGATGAATTCTCTTAGATATGAGTGACGATGATTGTAAAGCAGGAACACCTGAAGTAATTGAACCCATACCCCTACATGTTAATACAGGGGAAGAGTAGTCACGCTGCATTATACCATAAACCAAGGCTGGCATAATGTCTGCACAGGGCCAGATGGTACATATCTTAAGTTTTCCAGGATGTAGGCTCTGAAGCAGCCACCCAACTCTAGTTGAAATACAAAAGTAGCTGTACACAATACACAGGAGAATGAGCATAGTTGTGCTCCAATAAAATTACTTATGAACCATAAACTTCATATTAATTTTCACATTTATAGTTTTCCTTTAAAAAACCACTTAAAATGTTATTTTTAAATCACAAGCCATGAAGATGACAGTGAGATGGATTGGCCTATATATGCTAAGTGGCTGTCCCTTATACAGACCTTTATATATTATGCAAAATATTCCACACTCCTGTCTTTGAAGGTTTTTGTTTCTTACTTACATTTCTCATTTAAAAATTTATACCACAAACAGTCTTTGTAAATAAATACATTCGCATGAGACAGGAAAAATTCAGGAAAAATACAATTCCCTACTTTTAAAAAAAAGGAAAGCTATAAAATTAATCTTAAAATGTGTAATCCAGAAACATGTAAAATGAAGAGTTAAAACTTTTATTCTATGCAAAATAAACCAATATGCATACATATTGGTACATAATTGTACTTTGGGAAAAAGACAATGAAAAAACGGTTTTTAAATCTCAGTCTCTTTTACAAAAAGTTGTCACTGAAACCAACAATCGCTTGCATATACAACCATCAATTCTAAATATAGTAGTATAAATTATACCTAGGAATTAGAATTTACCTAAATGAGTCTGACTTTTTTTTTTTTTTTTTTAAATTGAGATAGGGTCTCATTTTGCATTCCAGGTTGGCTTTGAACTTACTACGCAGCCCAGGCTGGCCTCAAATTCGTGGCAATCCTGCCTCAACGTCCTAAGTGCTGGGTTTACAAATGTGTACCACCACACAGGGCTGTTTTCTTATTTCAAATGCGTAATTATATCACAGAACACTGTGGCTCCCACAATTTGTGAACATCTTGAAAAGAAACTTCTGCCTCCATAGTATAAGAAACAAGAATACTATTTCCATAATTGTCATCCAGTATAAAAAAAAAAACTTCACAGACTGATTTACCTTATTAAAATTCTGCATGAACTCTCATCTGTTTGGGTTTTTGAAATACACAAAGTGTCTTCAAATGGCAGCAGTCCAAGAGCTAAAGAAAAAGTAATTGAATACGAAATGTTTACCAACATTATTATAATTTTGCAACACTTTCCGATATTGAGACCTAATTGATTTCTTCTGCCTATCCACTAGGAGCAAAACTCAGTCTTCTTTTTCCGGTGTTATCCTATTTTGGATATATGTCTTGCGACGTACAAGATCACTTCGTCCAACTTCAATCATCTGTTCTTCCCACGATTTTATTTCATTATCATAACGAATTCGATCATCTTGGGCAAGCTGGTCATATACCTGAGAAAAAGTATAACTGTTAACAGGCTTTATCTATAAAAGAGCAATTAATTTCTAAAGTGTAGCCATATACATGGAAATCTCATTACTATTCTACATGTACAAAAGGAGAATAGAGAAAATGTTTTTGTGAGGTAAATGTTAGATGAGAAAAAGGTTAAGAAAGAAAGCTTTTATAAATATTAATGAAGTTGTTACACTTTCAGGTTGTGAGAAAGTTAAAAGCAAGGTAGGACTACCACTTAATACAGTAGACATTCAAGATTATGAATGATACTGCTTTAAACACCAATTTTATTTGCAGTGAAAACTACCAAGAAAGAAAAGTCAAATTAATTGTAATAATAGGAAAGTAAATTTAAAGTGCTGACTCTATTATTAATAATAGTAGGTTATCTTAACATGAATCAATCCTTGCCCTAAAGTCTTGTCCCTTCCTTTCCTTTTTTTTTTTTTTTTTTGGTGGTTTTTGGAGACAGGGTCTCTCTATGCCGTTCAGACCAGCCTTGAGCTCACTTTGTAGCCCAGGCTGGTTTTGAACTTGCACCGATCCTCTTGCTTCAGTCTCTCCAGTGCTGGGACTACAGGAATGGGCCACCACGCCCGGCTGTCCTAAAGTATTTTGTCATACTTATTCCAACTGGACACTTAAAACTAAAAGCCTAAATACTTACTTGCCTCTGAGAACTAGACATATTTTTCCAGTTTTCATGTGCAGCTTTCCATTTTGCCTGTAAAACAATACATATTTAAGTAGCACATACGGAGATTTAGGTGATTAAAGAAAAATCTTTAATATTCATTCTAAAACAAAATCTCCAACATCAATAATTACAGCAAAGCTGCATCAATTAATATCCTTTGTTTCTACATAACTATTAAACAGTTTACTTCTTTCTTCCCTGTAGTCTTAGTTCTATTTTAAAATGTGTGTCCAACTGTTTGGATATAGTCATAGGAATATAAGTCCCTAATTCCACTTAGCTGAAGGCACTGGGAGCACCAGTCAGGTGTGAAACAGAAGTGATACACTGAACCAATGAAAAAGAGCTCTAATCCCATCTGTAACAGATTCTAGCACAATGATTCATCTCTCAAGAGAGTAAAACTGAGTCACTGTGAAAATCAGATACAAAGTAAGGGCAACAGTACCGTGCAAAAAACAGAGAAACGGCTAAACATACACAGTATGTGAGGATAAAAAGCTAAAATTAAGAAAATTAGAAGACCAGCTCACAAGATCCATATATAAATAATAGAAGTTATTTACAGTTACAATATGGAAGAGTAAGAAAGATAAAGACATCAGCTCATACTCAAAAGGACCAACAATTAAAATGCTTTTGCATTTCTCAAAAACAGTATAAAATGAGTTAAGAGAAGAAGCAATACTTCTGAAAAATGTGAAGAAATATGATTTGCATCCTAGAATTCTATACCTTCTATAACAAACACATGAGGACAAAGATTTTTAGACAAGTAAAGCTAAAACACTTAATCTCCCATCTACCATGTACCAAAATCAGAGTAAGCCAGGAAAGACAACAATGGAAGATGATAAAGAAAGAAGAGCCCATGAAATTAGTTACATACTAGACATGGAAGGCAAGAGCCAAGCTGGAACAAACCAAAGGCTCTAGAATGAAACTGATGAGTATACTTCAAGGTGCTGAAAGCTAGTAAGCATTGAAGAATTTGGGGTTGAATTATTAAGTACCAAAGGCAAAAACAAAGCAAAGAAAAGACACAATCAGTTTTAGGGAAAATAAGTTTTAGAAGAAAATAAAATAATTGTAGGATATGCGACAGCTCAGTTGTGAACAGTATTCATATGATAATATATAAACATGTTCAATACTCATCTAACCACAATTATGTTTTCTGGTATTTTTTTTTAATAGTTCTTTTGAGACAGACAGGGTCTCACTATATAGTCCAGGCTGGCCTTAAACTCACAGCAATCCTCCTGCCTCAGCCTCCTGAGTGCTGGGATTCTAGGTGTGCCCAACCACACGCAACGCAATCAAAATGATGGTATCTATACTAGTAACTAAAAAGATGGAACATGTGAAGAGTGAAATGAGATTTAAAAGTTTATCTTAAACAGTAGAGGTGATAAAATATAAGACAGACAATGCTTATAATTGAAAAAAATCAAGAAGCAACAACGTAGTAATATTAGGCAGGAGGACTGCCATGAGTTTGGGGCCACCCTGAGCTACATAGTGAGTTCAAGGTAGGTCTGAACTACATAGACTCTGTCTCAAAAAACCCAAAAGGAGTATTAGTAGACATATGGAGATAAATACCACAAGAACCAGCTAAGGCAGTGTAATGTGTTTCTGGGGTATGGAATATTACTGGGCAATGAAACTACTTTTTCGTAACAACCTAAAAGAACATTTTCATTTTTTAAACAAATTGTGAGGATGTATAACCATATGTTTTAATAAAAATATAATTAAGTTATATTTCAATTTCCAGGGACAGATCCCCACCCATTAAGCTTCCTAAGTGATTCTAGAGTATTGTCAGAGTTGAGAAGCACTGCTTTAGAAGGATCCTCTAGCATATAACCTTCCTATAATGAATGATAAGAAAACTAATTCCAAGGTAAGTTAGTGACTGAAATAAATTCCAACTAAAAAAAAAATAGGAAAGTTTACATTTCCATAATATGGAATTACAGAAATTAAATTCAAAATCCTGAAAGGAGTAATTAAGTTAAAGAACATAGCCAGGAAAGACAATATAATATATACACATCGTTTAAGCACATTATTGAATACACACGAGTTAATACACATTATTTAATAATGGTATTATATACCATTATTAATGGTAAACAGGACTTGTGCAACTACAGAACCAAATAACCCCAAAGAGGCAGACTGCCAAAAATATCATTTCAGACTGACAAGCGTTAGGGATGTCAACACTCATTTCTTTTACCTTGTCATATTATACACAGAAAAACACAACCACCTATGTGGGGTTCCTATGAAACAAACAATGGAAAGACAGCCCCAGCAGTGACTGATAAGCTTTTTTCTTTGACACATTCACATTCCTATGTGC
Source organism: Cuniculus paca (assembly GCA_004365215.1). Lineage (NCBI taxonomy): Eukaryota > Metazoa > Chordata > Mammalia > Rodentia > Cuniculidae > Cuniculus > Cuniculus paca. Next base: position 1,329 of record RJWT010046762.1, on the reverse strand, counting down.
ATAACCAAAATTTTATAAAAGGATATAACATGAAACAACAGGTTATACTCAAATCCCAGTAGAAAATATTGTGGCTTTCAAAAAAAAAAAACAAAGAAAATACAATGGTACCTTGGTTCATAAACTTAATTCTTTTCATGATTCTGGTTGTGAACCAAATCAAACTTAATGGTTAGGTTCAATGTTGACTTTACACAGAAATTTGATTCAGTTCTCATCTAATTCGGTTTGCAACCAAAACTGTAGAAAGAATTAAGTTTATAAACTGAAGTTCTACTGTATTACAGCTCTACTCACATTCTTTCCAGTGACCCTAAAACTGTCAAGAGCTGCCTGAGTAGAAGAGTCTCCAGAAAAATATTAATATCTCCATAAATGTGAAAATTTTGTTTTTTAAATTTAAAAAGTTAGCAAGGTGTCAGCAATGATGGACTCATATTGTTTATGGTAAGAAAGGATGTCTGTGTGTATGCTGGTAGGGCTCAAACCCAGGGATTTACCCATAATAGGCTAGTGGTCTACCACTGGGTAACACTCTCAGTCCAATACCACTTTTTAAAAACACATTCAATAAATAAGGTCCTATCAAAAGGTCTTTAATTTCTATAAATTTATAATTTTCTTTGATCACCTAACAAATGACAATCCTAGAATTTCCAAGTAATTTTTATTTTTCATTTCTTGCCAAGTAATTTTAAATGACAATAAGCATATCCGAAACCAAGGCAGCTTGGTTTACCTGTATCGTGGGAGCTTCACAGTCTTGAATGTATTCAGAGAGGAAGATGTTATAAGCTGTGCGGGGCTTTTTTGGTTTCCCAAGCATGGATAACTCCTAAATAACAAAAGTAACAAGAGTTAGGTATAATTTTAACTTCACTAAGAATTTTATCTACAGAAACTATTCACTACTATGCATTACAGAATTAAAATGAATGCTGTTATTTTATATTAAAGTATCTAATTCTTATATTATGGAGTCAGAATATTTTGAAAGCATTAAATCTTAAAAATTATAGATTTTCTAAGTTATTTTTCCAAAATTCTTTCTTTATATGGTATCGTTATGGTTTCTCTGGACTAATTAAACCTTTTTAAAAGATAAAACAATCCGAGAGCCAAGCCTCTCCTCACGAGTCAGCATCAGGGTGGACTTTGGGGAGGGAGAACTAGACCTGTCCCGCCTGAAACAGCCCCATGCACTGGCCGCTGCCTGGACCGGGACCTCCAGAGCCAAATCTCTCCCCAGGGGCCCCTGCTGGCGGAGGGGACAGTTAGATCCCAGTTCCTTCAGGCTCATGGGCTGGCAAACAGAAGTGTCAACCCCCT
>RJWT010046761.1:0-11413 GCA_004365215.1 Cuniculus paca | reverse complement strand
AGGGTCAGCAGTTTCCTTAGCTAGGATTTCGTGTTGGGAAAAAGCATTTCAAATTGTTCATGTCGCTTGGACTTTCTACGGATTAAAGGAGCTGAATAAATACCTTGGCAGACTGACTAATACCTCTGCCCTGTCACTCTGGCCTAAGAGACACTCGTGGCCTCTTCACGGACTTGGAAATACTTTGTAACTGCTGCACTTATTGTGAATCAGGATGGGTCCATGGTCCTGCTATTTCTTTGTGGCAGAAAGAATTCAGTGAATATTGATAACAACAGCAGTAATAGTGATAATTCAGGTGTCTTTCCCTGGCTTCCGCAGAGCTCATCAGTGTGGAGTGCTGAGGGGCTCACCCCTCCCTTGCTCAGCATCAGAGAGCCTGGGTGGCCCCCCTCTCAATGCCTTTGGTACCAACTGGCAGGACACATGAGAAGGGGCCTCTCTAAATGCATGCAGGTGGCTTCTTGCCTCGGGTAACGAGTCTCATTGTCCTTTCGTGTCCTCGAGTTCAGTTATTTCTGGCAGAGCAGTAAATGACACTGTAGAAAAGGCAGGAGGGCAAACCAGGATCCTAAACAAAGAAGGTCATTTGGGAGACAGGGAAAAAAAAAGAAAGAAAGAAAGAAAATCTCTTGAAAAGTCCTAAAAGCAGCAGAGCCTAAGTACGGTCATATGAGAGAGACGGTCTCTTTTATTTCCCCACCACAAGCTGCATTTGTGTTCTTTTGTGTTTTGTTTCTGTAAAAGAGATTTTGTGGCACAGACTGAGGTTCCCGTAGAAATCAGGACAATGGGCGTCTTATGGGTCCATTGAAAGGGATCTTCCAAGTTAAACTGACATTGCAGACTCTATTTTCACTACGCGGGCTCCACGGTACAAGCAAGCCGAGTCGCCGTGCAGGGATGCTCTTGGTGGAACGGCACCTCTTCTCTAGAAGCTCACTGGGACCTAAAAACCCTGCAGATCTCCCAGGCAAGCTCGTCACCCCTGAGTGAGCAGCCGCAACGACTCTGTTTCTGCACAGATGGGCACCATGTTCTCAGGGGCACCCCCTCGAAGCTTCTGTCTCCCAGCCTGGTTACAGAAATGTTAGAGCCAGGCTGCTCATGCTCTGTGTCGTCAGCGAGGCCACCTGCCCTGCAGGAAAGGGTGGTGACTTGAACCAGGGTAGCCAAGGGGAATCTAGGCCAAGGCTTCTTGCCTAGAGCATCGCCCTGTGTTTTCCACTCTGCATTTGTCCTCAAATCTAGCTTTGCGAATGAACCTCTTGGAATGCGGGTTTCTTGATTTATTAAACTGAAGCGAGCATCACCCACATTTTTCGAGCTGGTTGCAAGAACTTGGAAAAAATATGTGAAGTTTATAAGTGTGTCTCCTTTGTTGATGTTCAAAAATCTCAGCGTTCTCATCTGTAAAATCGGAGCGATCCCTGGTAGGAATATCTGTCTCCCAGCATGGTATAAGAATGGAAATAATGCAGGCCCACTGCATTCCCCGGGCAAGCAAAGGAAGATGTAGTCACAATAGTTCATAAACTGTCGTGCGAGGATGAGAACTTGTACACGTCAAACTTGCCCTCTGAGCCAGAGCTACAAAACTTACAAAAACGGTTTTTGAGTATACACCACATTCAGGCTCCTGGAAGAATGGAGCCTTGAACATCTAATTAGCTAGAGGGAAAACACAAAAACACATGGAACATATTCTAAGGGTGAGTATGGTGTTTGAGGATGGATGGAATTGTTAAAACGTTTTAGAACAGCTGATGGAATTTAAGTTTGAGGGCTTCATCTTGCCCTTTTTCCTAAACTTTGAAGAATTTCGAGGAGACTGAAAATATTTAAGGATAAACGTTTAAATGTGAGGCTTTTGGCAGAGACAGAAAAATTGTCATTCTGAATCCAGGTTTGACTTGGATAGGGAGTGACTTACAAAAACATCAAGAAGACAGAAACTTATGAAAATTGTATTTACTCAAGGCTGAAGGGAAGGTTTCTGTCTAGTCTAAAAGTGATGTCACACAAAGCAAGAAGGGAAGACTGAGAGGCTATAGGAGGCAGTGTTTCTCAATGCACATCCCAAGGAGTCTAAGTCTCATGAGATGCTTAGTGACAGAGGGATTCTGTACTCAGAAAAGTTTGAGAAGCTGCCATTAACAGTACCTTTTGAGCTGGGTGTGGTGGCACACGCCTGTAATCCCAGCACTCCTGTCCCCTCCCTGCCAGCTCTGTACACCTAGCATCTATGACCATCTGAGGGGGATTAATGGCAATGTTTCTCTTACTTAGAACATCTTCAGTACTCTCTGATCATACCTGTCATGTGTGTAAAATTTGCTTTTCCCTTATTGCCCCTGTCTTGCCTGTTCTACTCCAGTGAAGGGTCTGGAAGTTGGAGCACACAGATGGGGGGAACTATAACTGCCTTTTATGGAGGGAAATGCCTGGCGGAACCATCCCTGTTGGAGAGAGTGGAGGAGCAGGGCTGGAGGACTAGGAAGGGAGGCTGCAACACCACCAAGCCTTTCCTTGTTGCTTGGAGGTCACCAGTTCTCCTCCCTCCCAGATTGCTCAACAAGAAGCCTATGTGAAAACCCCACAGCAGGCTCCACAGTGTACCCTGTTGGAGGTTTCCCCAGTGGCTGCATGACAGGCCAAGGTAGGACACAGGAGTTGCCCCACTCCAGTGTCTGTCAGTGAACAGTTCAGGCACCATTTTGCAGTGGCCCCAGGAGCTAAGTGCACCAGCTTGCACTTTGCAGGCTCCAGAGGATGAGGCTCCACCTCCTGGTTTCCTGCAAACATGTCTTGGCCACCACAGCAATCCCTTTATTCACATCTGAAAGGTAGGACAAGAAAATGATACAGGGCTTTCCTTCTGGAAAACTTCCTGACTAATGTATATGGGCCCAGAATTCAGAGAGAAGGAAGCAAAGAACTGCAGTGTATGTATTGGTCATCTTTCCATTGCTGGGACCAAATGCCTGCCACAGGCAATTTAAAAGAGGAAGGGTTTATTCTGACTCACAGTTTCAGAGGTTTCAGTCCATGGCAGAATGGATACATGGGAAAAAATGTCATGGCAGAAGGGCATGGTGGGGGAAAGCTGTTCACCTCATAGCAATCAGGAAGCAGAGACAGGGAAAAAAACCAGAGCAAAAGAGGTCAGGGAGAGCAAGGTCACACCTGCATGACCCACACAGACACACCAGAAGTGTGCTTTACTAATCTCTTAGGTATCTCTTAAGCCAATTGAGTTGACAATCAAGATTAACCACCATACCATGAAAAGATATTCACTCCCCTGTTTTTGCTATTATCCTAACAACCCAAGTACCAAGCTTTACTCTACTGCTTTTTTTTCTTTCTTGGTACTGGGGATTAAACCCAGGGCCTCCATACTGAGCTATATCCCTAACCCTTCTTTAAAATTTTGAGACAGGGTCTTGCTAAATTACCCAGACTGGGCTTGAACTTCTAATCCCTTGCCTCAGTTGCCCAAAATGCTGGAGTTACAGGTATGCACCATCATGTATGGCTACTACTCTGCCTGTCACAGGTGTAGACATTGTTAACTAAAAATTACATGAAGCCATTGTTTTGGACTAGGCCCTAGCATTGGGTCCAAACAGATCAGAATAAAAATTAAACTGGAGTCACTGATGCTAGAGTTCTACTTCATCAAGCTGAGACTAAATTGTTTAACTGACCCTCAGAGATCAGCATTAGAGAGAACAGCCAAATTACCCAAATTGCCTAGTGTCAACTGGCACGATAGTGAAGCTCTCTCTGCCTTAGTAAATAAAAAGGTAACCTGAACGGATCTGATGTTAGTCAATTTTCTATTGTTTTGATACCCTGTCCCCATCTTACAAAGAAAATAACTTTGAAATGACCAATCTGTTCTTTGTTCTTTGTTTCTGTTTTCTTCAGCCTTTTCAACTATTTTATTTTATGGGACGAAAAGTTGCCTGATTCTGGAACCAAAAATAAAGCCAATTAAGATCTTTACATCATTGTAATTTTGTCCTTTGACCACATAGAAGCTCAAAGCATGGAGAAAGCTATTCACGGACACACAGCTAGAAATGACTGACTTGAACTTGAGTCTGTCTGACCACAAACCCATGTCCTTCTTTGACTCTATTTCCTTGCAGGACAAGGTGGTTTGGCTGGAAAACTGTCCAGGGGATTATCCTAGGTTGGTGTGTAGCTTTCAGGGTTAAGGAAAGGTCAAGAGATTTTATGAAGATGTTTAGGTTAAAATGCTCAGGAATCTGACAATTTAGATTGCAGAAGTACTGCAGATTTCACCAGATATGATAAGGCCAGGAGGCAGAGTAGAGGAAACCAACCATGGGGCGTCCACAAAGTGGCCGCACACAGTGAGTTTCCAGTCCTCTGCAACTGCTTCCTCAGGCAAGGTGGCTTTCCAGGCTGTGACCTGGTGGCCTGGAGTAGCAATAGCCAGATGGACAAATCCTGTCACTCTCTGAGACCGTTCACCTGGTCTTCTCCAGAACACTGATAGATTTAAAAGATGGTGAGGCAGAGACTAGACCGAGAGAGGGCTACGGTGACAGCCATCTCTGACCTCTAAGATGAGAACTGGCTTCTGCCAGAATTGGCTTTTTAATAGTCAAGTAAGAATTGGTGTGCTTTGGTGGGTCTGACTGAATTTCCAATGGATCAGCAGAAAAGTCAACAAAAGGTTGTGTTTTTTGTCTTAATCCCTTCACTTATTCCACCAAATGGCTGTCAGATGTTCGGCCACACCGAGAATGAAAGCAAGCCCACACCAGCAAGGCGCAACTTCTGGCTGTTGCAAGGTGTCTTAAAACAGCGGTGTTGCTTATGGTTCTGGACCAGTTGAAAACCCTAGAGAGAGAGCGCGCCTGTGCGTTTTATGATGCCTGAGACAAGGTCGGGGGAAGGAGGAATGAAAAGCGCTGCTTGTTGCCGGGATAAAGAGTCAGTATGAAAATCCAGGTTCCCTGAAGCACAGCTCTGAGGGACGCGTGTTTTTCTCCCTGTGTCAGAGCAGCACTGGTGCCCTTCAGAGTGAGTCATGGAGGCTGCGTTACTGCAATCCTACCTTCCGATAAGGAATGGAAGTGACGGTCTTGATCCCTGATGCTCTTGAAGTTGGTATTTGCAAGCAGTTTCCATTTATTTTCCAGCTCCGATCAACTGGAAATAGTTTCCGTGAGCCCATGTTTAGAAAATTTCTGAGGCTCCGTGCAGGATTAGAAAGATGAAGTGTGATGATCAGTCAGCAGTTCCTGCCATAGGTCCCAGCAGAGAAAAGAGACAGCACGTAGGCAAGATATTTGTCATCTTCTACAGAATAAAACAAGGATGGCCAGAAAGAATTACAGCAACATTGCTTGTTTACAAATCCTGCTCTACGTTTGTGATTTCCTTAGGCTTTATATCCTGAGGCTTATATTTATATACACTATTTCAGGTGAGCAACAGTAAAAAAGATTTAGCCTCTTCATTTTCTGAAAAGCTCTAATCTTCCTTGCAAGTCCTTACTTTGCTACATAACTGGACAAGTTGAGTTGAAAGGAGAGGAGGGAGATGCTTGGGGACCACATTACCTTCTATACCCCTAGATTCTGCACCAATCAACAACGAATCAAAAAGATTCAGAAAAACACTGTGTCTGTACTGAATATGTGTAGTGTTTTTCCTTGTCGTTATTCTCTCAATACCATAATATAATACAACTCTTGTTTACATGACTGAGTGACTTACATGACTTTACATTTTAAGTCATCTAGGGATGATGTAAAGTATACCGGATGTGCCTAGGTTGTATGCAGGCACTGTGTTATTTTATATTAGGCACTTGCTGGAGCACCCTCACATTTTATCTCAGTGGGGGTTCTAGAATCAGTCTCTAACAGGTACTGAGGGATGAATTCATGGAGCCAGATTTTTGTATTTCAATTTTTTGAATGTAACCAATGTTATGTTGGGAGTGGGTGGACAATTTAGTCTTTCTACTTCTTCCTCCTCACCTTGCTCTTCCCAAGGGAGCACCTGGGACTGTGGCAATGGTGAAAGGAGTGTTTCTGACCATGTGGCTGAGGGAGCAGCCTCAGCTGGGAGCAGACTGGGAGTCTTCCCTCCATACTGGACTTCTGGCTTGAGATTTCCAGGCTGCCGTGACTGGCGTTTGCAGGGTGACTTATGAGTAGTTCCTTGCTTGAGACACTGTGCTTCTTCCTAACTTGGCCTCATGTCAACTCTTGCTGAGGCCCACAGCCTTCTGACTATCCCTTTGCCTCCCCTGGGCTCTTGGCTCGGGTACATGGCCTGCAGACCCTGAGAAACCATCGCTTGCCTGGGACTTTAGAACTTCAAGTAACAATACAGACCTTCAACTCAGACTGTGTGAAGCCAAGGAAAGATTTATTACCTTGCATGTCGAGAAACCCAAAGCAGACTGGACTCCAGGAACCTTCTGTTCACCAAGAAGTAGGCTCTTTCTTTCATTTTTGTATCCTGAAGCTGCTTCATTCCCGGAATTCTGCCATCATACAGCAGAAACCAGTGGAAACCAACATGGTTTATTTTCTTGTTAAGGCCATCAAAAGACCCAAGACCTCTCCCCAGGCAGAGATGACTCCATTCCTTCATCCTTATTGGTTCTTCCTTATACAAACAGAAACTTCCTACATCGTTTGTTCCACTTCCTGGAGTTCCTAAGTTGTCTTTCTATGCTATGGAAGCATCTCTCTGCTCTCAGTCCACCAGGCTCACCTCCTGGAGTTGAAGTCTTTAAGTTCATTGGTTTATTATTCCCCAACGTTATCATTCTCTGTGTGTAAACTAAGGGTAATATAACTCAATTCATGGAATGCTACAAGGGTAAAATAAGATAATTTATGACAAATTAGTGTAGCTCCTGGTATGTAAGAATGATTAATAAATATTAGCTTGTGTTCTCAGTTTTCATTGGAAATGGTATTTTTTCCTTTGGTACTAATAAATAATAACACTCTAAAATTGTATAAGACGATGTTGGAATCAAGTTGTCCCATTTTGAAATGATAGCTTATCAGTGAACATACATGAGTTATATTTCATGATTCTGAAAGATGCATCACTAGAGGTTTGTAAGAAGAGGAAGCTGTATCTACTTAGCTCATTGATAGCACCTAGAAATCATGACTGGCACATAATTAAGACTCAGTTTACAGTAAGACATCTTCTAGAGCAAACCAGTCTTGAGACTGAGAACACTTCAAGTGAAACTGCAAGTTCCATAGAAGGATTAGCAGCTACAGGATGACTTGCATAGTCACATTCAAAAGAACTCCACCTCAGCCTTCAACCCTCGCCCTGGACGTTCAACAGTTTTATTTATTGATGTTTCCCTTGCTTTTGGCAAAGAATGGCTAAAGTCTTTGGAAGAGTATAGCTTGCTATTACAAACTGAAGGCAGATTTAAGATCTTTGCAGCATTAGTGGCACTGGGGAATCCTCCTCACAAGGGCCTAGAGTTTTAGATCACCAAGTGCTCATGAACAGAATATCGTACATGTTATTCTTGGAGAATTGTTTCAAATACACAACCTAAAGGAGTTGAAAACAGGCACCAGGCCAACTGAAGTCAGCTCTGGGTTTTCAGCATGCGTGAAAGAAATGCACCACGGTATGTCTGAGGCGAGATTCCGGAGCCAGATCTCCATTCAAGGGCTAGAACTTGGCCAAGCTTGAACCACTGCCCTGATTGAGTTGGAGCCAGAAGAGCTCAAAAGACTTTGGTGGAGAGATAGGTGGACAGTTAGGCTCTGGCCAGTGTGCCCGCTTTGCCTCTGCTGCTGAACAAAAGGTCCCTATGCAAGGTCACTGTGTAATGAGCCTCCGTTCAGCTGGAAATGCATTTTCAAAGGCTTCTATCCAACTGCAGAACAAAGGGGAGAGTCCAATTCAGGTCAGCAGTTTACGCATCCTCATCTGATGAGAAAGATCAGTTTCATTATTGGCTGTCTGTGCAGTCTCCCTGCTCACGGGAAGAAATATTTTTGAGCCACTTGGCACAGGTGGTGGCGTCCAGCCCTGTCCTTACCCACGTAGGTGCTCATGGGCCTCTCAATTTTCAGGTTTGTTACATAAAATTGAGTACAATATGAGCGAATAAATCTCTATCTCTTCTTCTCTGCCTACTTTTCTCCTTTTGCCTTCTAGTTCTTTGGAAGTATTTGAAATCCTAGACTTGTCAGGGTGAAGGAAAATACATATTTTTAAAATTTACAATAAGGTCTTTTATTTAGCCTGATTCTATTTTTTATATATAAGTTGTACAACGTGATGCTTTGAGATATATGTATTGTCAAATAATCACCACAAATTAAGTAGCGTATCTATTATCTTATGTCACTACCATTTGTGATGTGTGTGTGTGTGTGTGTGTGTGTACAATGAGAAAAATCCCCTTAGCAAACTGTCACCCTGCTGCATGTCTGCGTGCAAGAGGTTATCCATCTTCACAGCGGAAACTTTTACCTTTGACCAGCATCTCCCCATTTCATCCTCTTTTCAGCTCCTGGCAAAGTACCATGCCACTTCCTGCTGACTGTTCAGTCCCACGTGTAAGTGACATCATGCAGTATTGTCTTTCAATACCTGATTTGTTTTACTCAGCATAGCACCCTCCAGGTCTATCCAAGGTACTGCACTATTAAATTTCCTTCTTTCTTAGGATGAATAATACTCTATACAGATAATTTTCTTGACCTATTTGCTAGTCAATGTACAATTTGTATCTTGGTTACTTTGAATGATGGTGCAATATACACAGGAGGGCAAATGTCTCTTTTCTTTCCTTTGGATACATACTTGTAGTGAGATTGCAGAGTCACATGGTGTTTCTATTTGTAATTTTTTGAGGAAACTCCATACTGTTTTCCACAATGGCTGTAGCAATTTACATTCCCACTAACAGTGTACACGGATGCCTTTACCCCGCATCTTCACCAACATTTATCTTTTATCCTTTTAAAATAATAGCCTTTATTACAGGCTATTATATGACATCTCATTGTGGTTTTAACTTGCATTTATCTGATGATTAGAAATATTGAGCACTTTTTAATATACTGGTTGGCCATCTGTATGTCTTCTTTTGAAAAATGTCTACTCAAGTCCTGTGCCCATCGGTATCTGTTTTGGTATGGAGTGATTTGTCTTCATTGTTCATTTTGGATGTCTGTTTTCTGTAGCCCCTTATTCGATGTGTTATTTTCAAATGTTTTCTCCCAGTCTGTGGGTTGTACCTTCACTCTTAATTGCTTCCTTTACTATGCAGAAGCATTTTAGTTTGAGGTAATCCCAGAGAATTCATTTCTTTGACAATATTAAATACATCATTCATATTTTTTTTTAAAGAAGAAGAAAATAAGCAAAACATGGTGACTTTTTCTCTTTCCACCAGTGAGGTGCATCTTTCCCTTCTAAGTTCAAAAAGGACCAAATTATCTTCATTTTGTTGCTACCAAAAGTGAAAAGAAAAATTATTCCAGCTTACCGGACAGACCTGTGTGAACATTTAAGGAGTTAGACCCTCCCAGTTTAACTGCATAGAGGGACAAGGGGGTGGACTGCAAGGTTACTACCCAGTCACCCTACATGGGACTCTCATGTCCTGCAAGCTCTCCAGGTCCACAGGAAGCACTTTGTTAGGGACTCTTCAGATTCAACTGTATATTAGACATGTACTATACAAGGCACATTAATTTACATAGTTAAATTCCTGAAAAGCTGGTCCAATACTCTTCATCTCTGGTTCCAGGACCCTATTCACTCTGGAACTAACTGTGACCTGGAGTGTGGCCCATCATTCCACTTGTTCCAAGACTATTTACAATCTTCTTATTAGTAAATTTAGTGGTGTTTTCAATTATCACTGTATTAGGGTTTTACTAGAGAAAACAGATATAACACAAGATATGCGAATGTATAAGAAATTACAAGATTGGCTTACAATAGTCAGACACAGAATCGGATGAGGAAGCATGCAGACCATGCCAGCGGCCAAAGGATTCAATCCAAGGTCTGGGGTTCCCTGCAGTGTCCCGTGCAAGTCCGCACCAGGAGACCAATGAGCCTGTGACTGAAGGCTGAAGAGTCTATGCCAGAAGTCTGAAGGATCCAAGGCAGAAGCTGAAGAGTCTGCACTGGAAGCCAGGAGATGACGTCCAAGCTGAAGGCAAAGACAGGAGCTCCTCCGAAGAATGGAGCCGCGTCCGTCCTTGGAGGACAGATACAATCCAGGCCATGAGCCACCCTAGGGCAGGTCTTCTACACCCTAGGGTGTAGAGTTGCTAAGCCGATTTAGTTAAGCTTCTAGATTTCTCAAGTGAACACAATCAATCAATGACTATAATCACCTCTTTATGTGACATTTGTACTTCCTTAGTGTCTTTTGAAACTCTTTCCACCTTTGACCCTTGACTTGTAAGACTCTTGGCTTCTACCTATCTTTCTGTGTGCACCTACCACGGCAATTCTAAGGATTCTCCCTTGTCTATTCTCTTTTTAGTTAACCAAAGTTCTTTTTTGAGACAGGCTCCCACCTTGTAGCTTAGGTTGGCCTTGAACACATGATCCTTCTGCCTCAGCCTCACAAGTGTTAAGATTGCCATCACATCTGGCTTCTTCTTCTCCTCCTTCTCCTCCTTCTCCTTCTTCTTCTTTTCTTCTTTTTTCTTTTGAAAGGACAACAGCTCTTTTATTCAGGACCAGTGCACTCTGTACACACAGGGCGCTACTTCTTTGTCTCCTCCTCCTTGGACAGGGTCTCGACGATCTCCTTCTGGGCCTGCAGACACTCTTCACTAGGCTTGCACACTTCCTTGGTCTTGGACCTGCGAGCCTCGGCCTGGTCAGCCAGGAGCTTCTTGTGGGTCTTGTCTGCCTCCAGCTTGCGGATGTGCTCCATGAGAATTCTCTTGAACACATTCCCTTCCACCTTCCGGTCCAGGCTGTGGTACACATGGCGGTTGATCTTCTTCAACTCCTGGTATCTCCGGAGCAGCCTGAGCAGGATTTGAATTCTCCCCATGCCGGTCACCTTCACCGGCATCCAGGCACCCTCTGTACCCTTCCGCTTACTGATGCCCATGTGCCTGCCCTCCTGGATAGCAAAGGTGTTTTTCTGGCATTGCACCCGGGAATGGACAGTGGCAGGCTTGTGGATGACCAGCCCATCTTTGATCAATTTCTGGATCTGCTGACAGAAATTGGCATTGTCTCATTGGGGTACAACCAGACCTTTGTGGCACAGCAGAGGACCCTGGAGGCCAGCCTCTTCTGAAGCCTGCACATACTCATGCCTGCCCTGCCGCAGCAAAAGGAAAGAACTACAAAATCTTCTCGATTAGCATCAACCAATAGAAAT
>RJWT010046760.1:0-11422 GCA_004365215.1 Cuniculus paca | reverse complement strand
TTGCAACTAAAAATGCCCACAAGATTTCAGTTGGATGAATGTGGTTCATAATAATTATCCAGGAGCCAGTGTTTGATGGATGTATTTCTCCCAACTGGAAGGAAGGAAGTCTTTGTACATTTCTTGTGATGTAACAAGGTTACATAATATTCAGCCACTGAGGAAATGAATTCCACTTGAGGATTAACTCACAAAGGATCAGTTCCTCTCTCATAATTATAAATCAGCTCTTCAATAGCTAATAGGTTTAATTCACGAGCTGATTGTTTGATGTTGTCAGCTCTCCATCTCTAGCTGCACATGCAGCTAGAAAGAAACAAAAAAAATATTGCTACCCTGGATTCACAACTGGGAGATAGGGAGATTCCTTCCATGATTGGGAATGGTGAATAGGAAGACTCAGCAAACTGTTAGCACACGCTGGCAATCCTAGCTAATGAAAATTTTACAGTCATCACAGGCTTGCACTCAGTAAAATAAGCAACCTGGGATCGCCTTGTCAGATGATCCCACATCATCTCTCAGTGAGCCTTCAGGCTGATGTAGCTTGGGGTTATCTTGAGAAATGGGCTACTGCTTGAGTTTTGAACTTGGATTTTTTGGGGGCCCAAAACTTCTGCATGTGCTCAGGTCTGAGACCCTACAAACACGCTAGTGCAGTGATTTGAGTTCACAGTCTCACAAATCTTAGATAACCCAGCAGAATGAGAGTAACCCAAGCTTTCTGTGTAACCTGCACTCTAGGAGACAGATGTTATGATGTGGAATAGAATAAAGGACTCTACCTTTGAGATCCAGATCATCATGTTTTGCCCTCTGCACCCAAGGCATAGCCAGCCATGCGTGGACTCTCACTAGCACTACGGTGGATGGCAAGCATCCATGTAATTTCCACGAGCCCTGTCTCTTCTGGGTTGCACTCAAACTCCTGTTCTTCAGAGGGTTAGAAAGGAAGGTTGCAGCTCCTGGCCATAGGTACATCCTAAGGGGGGCCTTCTGGGAGACTCAGCATTATTGCAAAGAGGAACCTTGCCCAAACCATGCCCACCTCCCAAGCCTTCCATCCTCAAGGGGCAAAGTCATGCTGCAGATACCACAAGGTCCTCAAATACATCGACTGCACCAAACGAGTGGAGAGGAATATTCTAATTCCCACTGCCACCCCACCTATGTGGTTCCTGCCACTGCGCTTCTGAGTCCCTGCTGTCAGCGCTGGATGATTATGACAAACGGGAAGCTACAGTTCCTGACACTGCCCTTCCACATGTAGTGCCTGGCCCTGCACTATGATCTAATAAAAAATAATTGCTTCGTACCTCTCAAACACATCTCATTGGAAGAGCACAAGATACTTCTTATAAAACAGAATTGCTCTCTAGTGAGATTTCAAAGAAACTGACATGGATGAAATGCCTGAAAAATATTAAAAGGATGATTATTTAAAGCTCAAAGAGATCTAACAGAATACAGATGAATTAAATTAGAAAAGTAAGGCAGGGTATGAAAAGTGAATTCAGCAAAGCAATAGAGATTTAAACAGCAAACAGATCTTGAAAATGAAGAGCACCCTAAGTCAAAAAACAATTGAAAGCCTCAAGAACAGATGTAAGCAGAAGAAAGAGTATCTGAAATGAATACACTTTTTTTTTAACTATCCCAGTCCAACAACAAAAGAAAAAATGAATAATGAAGACGGCATTCCTGAAATTTGGTGCACCATTATATGAACAAATATCCACTTTTACAAAAATACTCATAGGTAAGGAGGAAATTGTTAATGACAAAGGAAACCTATTCAATGAAATTTTTTTCCCTAATCTTGGAAAAGATATGAACACTCTTATGTAGGTATTCTATAGGATCCCAAATAGACATGACCAGAAAGGATGTTCAATACAGCATATTATAGCCAAACTATGAAAGTACAAGACAAAGAAAAATTTCTAAAACCTGCAAGAGAAAAGTGCCAAGTTATATTTAAGTGTAGTCCCACTTGACAGCACACTTCTTGGCAGCAACCCTATGGGTTAAGGACAAGGATGTATTTGAAGTCCTGAAACAAAATAACTGCCAACTAAAAATAGTATAGTTAGGCCACCCTTCAGAAATGAAAGGCATGCAAAGATCTTCTAAGACAACAAAAACTGAGGCAATTCATGACCACCAGACCAGCCTTGGTTAAAAAAAAACAAAAACAACTTAATGGACTCCTATCTAGAAATGAAAGATAACTATCATCATGAAAATATAAATTCCACTGGAAGAAGAGAGATATAAATGAGAAATAGAAAAGAATTGAACATTATCAATAGTCAAATACCAAATCATGGGACATATAAGATAGGAGGAAATGAAAGATTAAAAAAAAAAAACTAGAACAAAAAATCGGCAAAGCACTGGCACAAGTTCACACCTTTCTGTCTTACTTTCTCATCACTGAGACGCAGAACTTGGTACCTACAACACTAGAGAGGAAAGGTTTATTTGTAGAGGTTTTGGTTCATATAGTTGACTGGCTTCAAGCAGGGTGACATGGCAAAGGAAAAACACAATAGTATGGTGGAGCAAAGGAAAGGGGAGAAGGAGAGGAGAGGGAGAGGGAGCTCAAGATCAAGGAGGAAAGAGGTTTCCTTACAGACCACACCCCTAGCAACCCACCTCTTCCAGTCAAGCGTCACCTCCCAGCTTCAAATTTAGCTATAAACTCATCAGTAGATTGTAGAAGTTCCAGTTTCTGGAACTATAGTATTTCCAGCTATTTTACTGAAAATAAGAGGTTATGGAATAAAACTGCATAAATTATACACCTACTAAACCTACTAATAGATTCCATGGTTCACTGATGAGCACCATGCCTCCATGACTCAATACCTCCCGAAAGCTCCACCTATGACCACATGAGGCACTGGGTGGACATCTAGATATAAGCCATAACACTTTCAGTAATGGTATTCTCTAAATGATATAGACTGGATGAACAGATTTAAATAAGACAATAATAGGCTGCCTACAAGAAACTCACTTCAAATCAGGCATGGTGGTGCATGCCTGTAATCCTAGCACTCAGGAGGCTAAGGCAGGAGGATTGCTGTGAGTTTGAGGCCAGCCTAAACTACACAGCGAGACCCTGTCTCAAAACAAAAACAATGACAAAACTCATTTCAACAGTAAATACACATATAGACTAAAATTGAAAGGGTAAAATTCATATTCCAAGCAAATGGAAAAAGCAACAAAAAATAGTAGAGGGCTAAAAGACCAAATAAACTTTAAATTAAAAACAAAAGACAGAGAAAATTAATATATAATTAATAATTGAGAAATCAATTCAATGCAATATGATTATTGTAAATCTGACCGAGTATCAAAATATGTAATTTCCTGAATCTTAAAATCTGTCTTCTCTTTTTCTAATAAAATAGTAGGAAACTTTAAAAACCACATCCACCAATGCATAGATCATTCAAACCCCCCCCAAAAATCAAAGAAATGTCTGATATAACTATATTACTGATCGCATGAACTTCACAGATTTATAGAATATTTCATCCAACACCTACAGAATATATACTCTTCTCATTAACACAAAGAACTTTCTCTAGGATAGACTACATAATAGGCCAGAAATCAAGACTTGAAATTAATCCTTTTTTAAAAAGTGAAATAATATCCTGTATCTTTTCTGATCACAGTGGAATAAAATTAGAGGTCAACAAAAAAGAAATTTAAAAAATTATACAATTGCATGGAGCCAGAACAACATACTTTTGGACAAACATTGAGGTAAAAAATAACAAATCTTAAAATTTCCCAACAAATGAAAGTAGAAACACAACCTGCATGTGCTTTACTGCAAAACAATAGGAAACAGGAAGTTTGTAGCAATACTAACAGCCAAGAAAGGAAGGTGTCAACCTAATGATACATTTTAAGGATTTAGAAAAGCTAGAACAATCCAAATCTAAAATTAGTACAAGGAAAAAAAAAACCAATAAATATCAGAGGAGGTATAACAAAATAGAGTAAAGAAATACAACGATCAATCAAACAAAGGGTTCTTTGAAAAGTAAAACCAAATCGACAAAATTTCAGCTGGACTAATGGAGAAAAAAGAGAAAAGACCAAAATAACAAATACTAGCAAACAGAATTCAACAGCTTATAAAAAAAATTTTCCATCACAGTCACGTTGGTTTCTTCCCAGATGCAAATATGCTTCAAGAAACACAAGTCAATAAATGTACATATCAACATCAGCACAATGAAGGATAAAGATCATATATAATCATCTCAGTAGAATACAGAAAACCTTTTGATAAACTCCAATACTATTCATGATAAAATCCCGAACAAATTAGGCATACGTTGAGTTATGATCTCTCAACATTATAAAACTTTTACATGAAATCCCACCACCAATGTCATATGAATGGGGAAAAGCTGAAAGCAAGTTTACGAAGAAAATGGTGTCCACTGTGATGACTTTTATTCAATAGAGTACCAGAAATTTTAGCCAAAGCAATTAGGTAAGTGAACAAAATAAAAGTCATGTAAAAAGGGAGAGAAGAAATGAACTACCTTTGTTGGCAAATAATAGATATGTATATAGAAAAAATAAAGGTTCCAAGATTATTAGAACTAATAAGTTATCGGGACACAAAAGCAACATATTGAAGTTTTTCTGTACACCAACGGTGAGCTCATTGAGAAATTTTGGAAGTAATTCCATTCATAAAAGCTACAAATAAAAAAAAAGAAAAAAAAACCTAGCTAAGGAAATGAAAATATTCTAAAATGAAAGTTAAAAAGAAAACAAAAAATGAAAAGTTCTCCCATGTTCACTGATTGGGAGAATTAATATTATTAAAATGTCCATACTACCCCAAGCGATCTATAGATTCAATGTAATCCCTGCTGAAATACCAGTGACATTCTTCATTTGTATGGAAGCACAAAAGACTCTGAATAGTCAAAGCAAACTTGAGCTGGAGGCATCATAATTTAAAGACATACTTCAAAGTCATAGTAACCAAAACGACATAGTATTGGCATAAACAGACACATAAACCAGATGGAACAGAACAGCAGTCCCAGAAACAAATTCACATATCCACAGCCAACTGATTCTTGAAAGTGGCATCAAAAACATATTAAAGAAAGGACAGATTCTTCAATAAAAGATGCTGGGAAAACTGCGTATGTATAGAAGACTGAAACTTGACCACTCTCACCCTGCACACAAATCAACTCAAGATGGATTACCAACATAATTTTAAGACCTGAGACAATGAATCCATTAGAAGGAAACATAGGATCACACTTCAAGACATCTGCATGAGCAATGTTTTTCTCAATAGGACTCCAAAAGCACAGGAAACAAACAAAATGGACAGGTGCAATAACATCAAATTAGAAAGCTTCTGCACAGAAAAGTAAATACTCAACAGAGTGAATACAGAATGGATGAAAGTAGTTACCAACCACTACATCTCAAAGATGGGTAACATCTAAAATATAGAAGGAAGGAAAAAAAACCATAAGTAATCCATTTAAATACAGTAAGGGCAAATAAACTGACTAGACAGGAGTTAAAAGAAGAAATACAAATGGGCAGTGATTAGAGGAAGAAACTCTTAATATCATTATCCATCAGGGAAATACAAGACAAAACTACAATGAAATCTCATTTAAAAAATAAATGTTGACAAGGATATAAAGATTAAGTTCTCATTCAGTTGGTGAAAGTGTAAATTAGTACTATTAAGTAGCACAGTATGCAGTTTGATTAAAAAAATCCAAGTACACCTATGATATGATCCAACTATCCATATCTGGGTAAATATCTATAGAAAGTGACATCATCATACCAGAAACATACACCCATTTTTACTATGGCACTAGCTAAGACTTGGAATCAGACTAGGTATTCACCAAGTGACGAATGGATAAAGATTTCATATATATGCGTACATATGCACAAACAATGGAATATTAGCCATAAAAAGAATGAAATTTTGTTACTTGCAGCCAAATGAATGGAACTGGAGGGCATTGTCTTAGGTGAAATAATTAAACACAGAAATCCAAGCACCACACACACCCCCTCATATGTGGAAGCTAAAAAATAAACATCAAGCTGAATGTAGAACAGTGATTACTAGAATTTAGGAAATATGTGTGGAGGGAATATAATGGATAAAGAAAGACTGGCCATGATGTTTGTATAGTAATATCACAGTGAACCCCATTAACATGTACAATTAATGCATGATGATCAAAAACTTTAACGACGATCATCTTAAAACTTGAGGGGGCTAAGAAGTGGGGTGTTATCCATAAATATGTTCTTCATATATTTTTTATACTGTCTTCTTTTGATCTTAAATGCATGTATCACTGCTTGTGCATATAATAATTCATAGAAAGTGCCAGCTCAGGAAGAAAGAACGGTCGCTTCTGAAAACAGCAAGTTATATCCAAGAAGTCTCTTTAGAAACACTTCTAGCTTCTATTAAATCTCTATCCAGTACTAACATTGGCTTGCATTTGATGCAGGAGGTTATGGGAGGTCATTTGAGTTTCTGCAAGAAGCCAAGAACTTTTACGGCATTCTCAGAGTAGAGCCAAGGACTTAATCTGCCTCTGCAAAATGAAGACATTTGATTAGATAACATCCAGCTGTAAAAAGTGTACAATTAACTAATTTTTTATTACAGAGGTCTAGCCCTTTAAATTTATCTGACATGAATCAATTTATATCAGTTCAAGACTGGTGGAACCAAGCCATAAAGAAGAAAGTTTGTTTTGCCTTTCATTTTAGACTTACAGATGGTGCATACAAAAATGATAAAGATATTTTATGCTGAAAATAATTTTAAGACTTAGAGTTGTCAATATCTTTCTCTAGATAGACTGAGCTTGTAAGAATTGGGAAAAGGGAGAAAGGACAAAAGGAGAAAAGAGATGACTCAGCACCTTCTCCCATTACTACTTAGAACCACATGCTCTATTGCTGGTGTAGTACAAATGTAATACTTTTTTTTTTTTCTGGCACCAGGGATTGAACTCAGGACCTTGCACTTGCCAGACAGGCACTTAGACTGCTGAGCTAGATCCCCAGCCCTGGTGTTTTTGAGACAGGGTCTCACTATGCCATTCAGGCTGGCCTTGAGCTCACTTTGTAGCCCAGGCTGGTCTTGAACTCACAACGATCCTCCTGCCTCAGCCTCCCGAGTGCTGGCATTACAGGCATGAGCCACCTCGCCCGGCTCAAATGTAATACGTTTCTCCTCTCAGGATAGGGCTTTCATCAGACCAGAGCAAACCCCTTACCTTTGAATTGAATTATTCTAGCCCTATTTCCACCCTAGGTGTTCCATAAATGGAAGGGAAAAAAAGGTATGAAATGTCTCTTCCCATGTCCCAACACCATTTACAGTATTTCTTTAGAACATGATGAACGTAGTTTTGTTGTTAATATTTTTTCTGGGCTTTAGAAACAATTTAAGAAACTTTTCCCTACCATGGGCATCTGTCTGAAAGAAAGAAGAGGAAAAGCATTAAGAAAATGTCTCTTCAACTATTGCCTTGTTAGAACAATGTGGCAGTATTTTCATTTGTTCTGATTAGTAGTGCTATTTTTACAGCATTCTAGGCAAGTTTTAGCACCTGGTATCACTGTAGTAATGCTACATTGAACAGCCACCAGCCTTGTGTCTAATACTTACAAACTCACAGAAACAAAATGGCAAGATAACCCCAAACAAAAAATTTGCATAATCCTTTCCATTAGGGAAAGCCCTCACAGTTTTATTTGAATGTAATAAGACCACCCCAGCATGATTTAGCTAATTGGGGCACAGAAGGTAATACAAAGCCTTTATCTCACTACAGCTGTTTCCTAATTAACTGACATGCTTTTCAATGACCTAGAAAGGATCTTTTAGAAGGTTATTAAATTAAAAGAGAAGTCCAAATATTTCTTAAATATTTTGTATTTCATTGACTGTAACCACTCTAAAATTAAAATCATTCTTTGTATTTAAAACTATTTGCTTATGGTAAACTTTTATAATGATAAACTTTCTTGGGATTCAAAATCAGTCTGTCTTTTATTTTGAAGCCAAGGAGGACTCGAGACAGAACTGTACTACACACTTGGGTTGGTCTGTCAATATAAACATGGTTTGGCTAGGATTACATTATGTGATGTCATTAAGAGATGATTCAATGTACAATTCATTCTCTTCACATTTATTGAGGTATATTAATAATTAAAAATTACATACGCTTAATGTGTACAGATGATTTGATACACATGTGAAGTACCACAACCACACTAGCATATTCATCATCTACATAGCTACTTTAAGAACACTTATGATCTACCCTGTTAACAATTGTTCAAATATACAATATTAAATAGTCATATTGTTATTAACTCACTAGAACCACTTTATCTTGTATAACTGCAACTGTGTTCCTTGACTAGCAACTTCCCATAGCTCCTTCCTTTCAGCCCCTGTAAGCCATCATTTTTTATGTTTGGCATTTTTAGATTCCACATATGAAGAATGCATATTTCATTCTTTTATCCACCAAACATTGTTTGAATATTGTGTCAAAATTATCATTAGCATCAATTACCATTTGGTCAAAACAAGATAAAATAGATAAAACTTTCTGCTTGCAGTCTAGAGATACAGACATTGGATAGTTTAAATTTGTTTTGTGAAAAAACAAATTTTCATAACTAACATGAGAAGAAAAAACAGAAGAACCTAATTTGAATGGCCTCATGGTAATGGGGAGGGGGGTTGTAAATTCCTGAGGGACAAAAATAGTTTAATTCTTCAGGAATGTATAGGATTTGAACATAAGGAATGTGGGGATAGAGGGAGCTACAGTTCCAGGCAAAAAAACCATCAACACCATCCAAGAGTGGTCCCAGATTCAACAGAACCAAATATCAGGTGAGATCATTCTTATATTAAGCATCCAAAAATGGAAGATTTGCTGGATAACATCACTGAGCTGTCCCATCCTGGTGTGTGCGGGTTTACAGTGAAACATTCCAGTAACTCTCTTGACTGGATAAAACTTGACATTTATAATAGCTAAAAATAAACTTCAGTTAGTAAGAATTGTCCAGGTAATTTCACAGAAACTAAAGCAGCAGCTTTTATTAAAGATTATATTGTCAGACACACAGACTTTGCCAATAAGTTTAGAGAATGTTAAGAAATACAGATAATTAAATACCTAGTGATGATTTTTGGTGCTAGGGAAGACATACACACTAATAAGCTTGCTTTTTTTTTTAAATGGGACAACAGATACCTTACCATTCCAAATTTACCTGAAAAATCCCTACATTTTTAATATCAGACAAAGATGCTGCTCCCTATTCTGATAAAGACCTGTAGTTCTGTGACATTCAAAAGTTTCACAGTATTCAAACAGTGTTTAGCCAAAAAAAAAGGCAAATACAGGCGAAAATCTAATTGTATAGCAAATCTCTCCAAAAGGCACAGAAATGTATAGGCAGTATCATATATGACAAAGCTATATGTCCCAAATTTTAAAGAATTTTGCAGACCTTATCTTTATTAAATAAAATTTAAAGAGTTTTTTAAATATAATAACTGGAAATATCATGTTAAACACTGTAAAAACTGTTAATCTGCAACTTTTCTGATCCAAAATAAGCTAATGCTCATCAATAATATCAAGAGTTTGCCCCTCCCCCACACCTGGATGACCTCAGCAGCCAAGGGGAACATTGGCTTCCCTTCCCCCTCCCACACAGCCCACGGGGGTATCAGCAACCCCTTCCACTACCTGCAGTACTTAGGCAGGCTGGCAGGAGCCTCAGCAACCCCATCAAGAGGACCTTGGCAGGCTAGAAAGTGCAGGACCTCAGTGGGTCAGCAGGAACCTCGGCAAACCCTCCCCCCACTTGGAGGACCTTGGTGGGCCAGTAAGAGCACAAGCAAGCCCTTCTTTCATACAGAGAGTCCCGGGTGAGCTGGCAAGAGTGCTGGCAAGGCCTTCTCCTACCCGGAGGAACCTGGCTGGGCCTGCAAGATGCTCAGTGACACAGTAGGGTCCCACCAGGGGCTCACACCATGGACAGGTAGGTCTGGCAGTGTGGAACAATCTGAAGCTGCAGTAACAATATGAGCTAAGGGCTGGTTCACATCAATACTCCTAGGCTAGTCAGCCTCAGAAGAATATAGGACTCACCCAACTGACCCTGCAGGAGGAACTCAGTGACTGGCCCCTCCCCTACACTGTAGGACCCAGAAACTGGCTAAATGTCAGTCACGCAGTAGAACTCTAAGACACACAAGATGGACAGTTGAGACTAGCAGAATTGAAGACCAAAATATTACAAAGAAGTGAAATTGACAAAATGAAAAAGCAAAATGCAATCTCAAGCCCCCAGCCCATTTGAAACAAGTAAGAAAACATTGAAATATAGGACATTGGAAGTCACACACCTGAAATTTCTGAAAAGATAGCAAGGAAAATAAAGAAACAAATCATGCAGCTATAGAGGAAATCAGATCAGAAATAATCTCTCAGGTAAAGAAAGAAATGACAACCTTAATGAAAGAGTTGCTCAGCATAGCAAGAGTAGATATAGATAAAAAATGTACAGGAGCATGGGAAAATGATGGAAACCTTGAATGAACAATATAGGAAAGAAATAGAATGCCTGAAACAAATTCAAAGAGATACCTAGGAAATTAAAAATTCCATTGAAAGCTGGCAAAACCACTTCACCAAAACTGAAGATAAACTTTCAGACCTTGAAGAAAGAATTGCAGCTAGTGATTCTGAAGGGAAAGAACTTTTAAAAATAACAAGGGACCATGGAATAACAGTCCAACAGCTCCAAGATGATGCAAAGAAAAATAATATAATACTGATAGGTGTCAATGAAAACACAGGAGTAGATGCAAATGACATTAAAAAACTATTTGAAGATGTAATAGCAGAAAATTCTCCAAGTATGGGGAAAGAATCATATCTAGGTAAGTGAGGAAACATAACCAAAATAAATCCACACCCAGACATATAATAATCAAGATCCCAGAAATTCATCACAAGAACAGACTATTAAAGGCTGTTAGAGAAAACAAACAGATCACCTATAAAGGAAAATCCATCAGAATCATGGCAGACTTCTCATCACAAACCATCAAATCAAGGAGAGCTTGGAGTGAAGTATTTAAAGTTTTGAAAGAAAACAACTTCCAACCCAGATTGATGTACCCTACAAAACTATCTTTCAAAATTAATGGAGAAATAAGATACTTTTATGATAAAGAACAACTGAAGAAATTAATGCCCACCATACCAACCTAGAAAGAGTACTGAAAGCTATTCTAGATAGAGATAAAAATAACCATAATTTC
>RJWT010046759.1:0-11408 GCA_004365215.1 Cuniculus paca | reverse complement strand
CATAGTTATTCCTTTAATGCTTTCTGATTTATGCATATGTGTTCTCTTTAATTCCCATTTCTTGCTTTCTTTTCTGCCCTAAGGAACTGTGCTAAGTATTTGATGTGTATTGCTTTGTTTTTGTACTTTCTCTCAAAAGTTGCTTTAGTATTTTGTGTGCATATAATTTAACTTACATAAATGCTGTTATACCACATAGTCACTCCTTTTCTGTGGGTTTTTGTCTTCTCAGCTGTAACTGTACAACATCACATTTGGTTTCAGAACTGTAACTCTAAGACCCAAACTGGGCTGATTTCCTCAGAACTATCTGAGATCTTCAAAAACATGCAAATTCCTGGCCTGACTCAGAATTTTTAAGCTCAGAACTTTAGTGGACTGGGTGACCTCAAAGGTTTCACTTCACAGAAAATTCTAGCCGTCCCTTGTAATAAATTTTTCCTCTTTTGCCTTTTAAATTCTCTACTGATTCAGCAAAGAAATGGAATTCTTTATGAGAAATAATTTTAAAAGGAGAAATATATATATATATAGTTTATGAGAGCTAGATTATAATTTATAATTGATTTTTGCTCATAAAACCTCCTGGAAGGGAGGAATAGAGGAAGGCTGGAAACAAGTACTGAATTTTATTTAGTTAGGCAGAAGGAAGAAGTGGTGTTCTGTTACCCAGGGAGTGGGGGTAACTATATGTACCAATAATTACTGTGCACTTGTAAACAAGCTAGAAGAGAGGATTTTGAATCTTTCTTCCATAAAGAAACAAAAAGTATTTGAGGACACAGATATGCTGCCTGATTTGAACATCACAGTGTATAGATGTATTGGAACATCTCATGACACCCATAAATTTTTTGTATTCGTTAAAAACATTTTAAATGCCAAAAATATCCATCACCAGTAAATAAAAGGAAACGTAACTTAAGTAGTATATTTATTTGCTCAGGTAACAGTGCATTTCATTAGTGTAAATCACAAAATGTTGGGGTGTGCTATTAATCAAGGTAGTCTGCACGCAGTTGTAACGTTTGCAGTAGGGTCTTAGTGCTTAGACATCGAGAATTCAGACTTACAGAACCATACAGAACATATTTTTCCTGCACACTACTTAAATTATTAAATGTCATTTCTCTTTGAATGAGTATGGTAACTCCTTGTACTCTCTTAATGATTTACTTCTTTAGAAATTAAAGTATCTTTTTCATAAGAAAGACATTAAATTACAGAACAACAATATTTTGTGTGGCAGTCGTGGATTTGCCACTGTGCAGCATGTTACCTTCGAGGTATTTACCTTCACAACACAACAGCACAGCATTCCATCGTGGGTTATCAGGAGCCTCTACCCTGTGCAGCTGCTCCCGAGCCTGCAGCTGGAGAGTACGTGTATCTTGTCTGCAGTGAAAAAGTGGGAGCAGAATAAGCACAATGGAGGTATGTTCAGGCCAACTCAATTAATTATCCCTGTAGAAAGAATCGCTCCACTTCTCCCAAGCCACAGGTGAATCGTCTGTTAGAATAGTGAGGAATCCTACCTAGCAAGGTTTATTTTTAATGAGAAATATGCTGCTTAGGGAATGAGGGGGGCAATGGTAGTAAACAGGTAACTTTTTTTGTTTCCTCATCATATTAGGGCTTGCCCCACACCGACACTCTGAAACCTCTCTTGATGTTTGGAGGGAGGGGAGAAGGCCAGATGGGAAGAAAATGTTCAGGCCCCGCGTGGGCAGATGAGAAGGTGCTGCCCAGGATGGGGGCGTTTTGCTGTCCAGGCTGAGGGCGTCTTCTCCGTAAGCTCTTCAGATAATCACCCTAGAAACACTGACTTTCCTCATTCACTTCCTTTTTTCTCCATCTTCCCTCTTAATGTATCTTCAAATATAATACATTTATAAAGTTTGTATTGTTAACATTACTGAGACTTTTTACTGCTGCTATCCTTACATTGGTACTCAAAGAATTGACACCATGAATCTGCAGAAATCCAATAAAGGAATTAAAATATTATAGGCATGTTGCTCAGTATGAGTTAAATATTTTAGTAGCTCTTCTGAAAGTGATTTCTTTTCTGAGTTTCCTCTGATATTTTAACAAAGACCAACCCACCGATGGTGAAGGAGATGACGACTTATCCGGAGAAGGGAAAAGTCTGGAGTCAGTCTCACCTTCGCCTGTGGTTCAAGGCTGAACTGGCTTTCAAATAGCAATTTGTTTTCCTGATGTAAGCTGTAAATATGTAGATCTAGAGATGTGAAAACCTTTTATAAGTACACTTTAAGACTAAAGCGACGCTCCTTTGAGAGAATCAGCGCACAGCTGTACAAGCTCTAAAAGAAAAGAAATGCCGAGTGAAAGGATTTGGTTCAAGATGACAGAAACCTTGCCTAACTCATGCCTAATTCTTTGCACAAAATGAAAAGCATAGACTGGAACTTTTTTATTCCAACATGAATTCTATGAATCCTGTAGACCGGAAGTCAACGAAACAAAATTATTTATTCATTTTATAAAGATTTATTGAGGATCTGTCAGGCGGCCAGGACTTGCTCCCCATGATGGTCACGTAATGGCATGAAGGGCCTTCACCAGCTGTTTATTTCTACTTAAGAAAAACAGAAATTAAGCAAGAAAAAATTGATTAATTGCGACAAAATGCAAGAGATGTTCAGGAAGGTGTGAGTGATAACATAGAGCTCCTGATGGATGCATCAGGAAACTAAAGAAGGAAAAATATTTGATCTGAGGTCTGAAAACAGAAGTAGGGATTGGGGGTGGACTGAGCATAGTAGTTAGGATGAACAGCGTGGGGGAAGAGGCCAGGCAGGGGATTGAAGAAAGGAGGCAGGTGAGGGGAAGAGGTCAGAGCACTGGCGGAATACCTGGCCCCGGGAACTGTCGTGTAGAGTCGGAGAAGTAAGGCTGCCCGAGGACTCCCGCCGTCTGCTCGTGCTGCACCAGCTAAGCTGACAGAGGAAACCAGAAGTGAGTTGAGAAGTCTGAAATTTTATAAGAGAGAAACTAATATTTAGAAAAAATAGATAACTTTTCACTTTATAGAGAGTATTGTATTTAAATTTCAAAGTAATCATAAAGTAGGTTTATTTCCTTTTATATGTAAAGAATCAGAAGATCAGGAAGTAGCGATAATGTGTGTCAAGTTCCACAGAACAGAGCTGCAGAGCTAGCGCTGGAATTTAAGATCCTCAGCCTCACATGTGGCAGTGAAACAGTGTCCCTGCCGTGCCGACTGTCCTGGAAGCAGGGGCTCCATCTGCTCGAGCTGCACCATGTACCCAGCAATGGGGTCACCCAGCTTCTGCAGATAAGAAAACAGAAGGTGGAGGATGCAGTCCCCTGCCTAAGTTCACAGCACGAGTTATCGCCAGAGCCTGGGTTTGTCATGAACACCACAGTGGTTTTTCACGTTTTACCCCAGGCACCAGCGTTCTTAGCCACGGTAGCAAATGGGTTAATGGCTAGGGGACATCTCACACTCTCTACAGATGTTCTGTACCCAAGGGTGCGCATGTCACTCCCCACACTCGGGCAGCAGGCAGGAGGACCGCCTGACCCCAGGAGTGCAGAGTTCCCAGGATAGCGAGACAGAGACTCCACCTCCAAATGAAACCAAAGCAAAATAAAACAAAGTGAACATCATGTACCCAGAGAGCCACTTAACTGGAAAGAAAAAGGTGATCTTGAGTTTCAGAGGCAGATTCTCCTAACTACTACATTCATCATGTTTGATGTACTCTAACAGTGTAAGCAATTAGAAATCTTTCTGTGTGAGTAAGCAGAGGTAATTTATTTTTGATCATCGTAGTGATGAACTCTCTGTTACTCAATTCTAAGAGTTTTCTAGCACTTTTTGGAGGTAATGGGAATTGGGAACTATTATGATGCATTAGAAGAAATTGTCAAACTCAAAATGGGTTTTTAATGTTTTGAGATTTTTCAGGAAACCAAAACAGGCAGCATTTGCTGATGCCAAATTGTTTTTTGGAATGGATGAGTTTGTTTAATATGTTCATTAAGAACATTCTGTTCCAATGGTAAATGTAAATTAATTATACTAACATTAAGGAAGTGAATGCCTGTCTGCAGGTATCTTAAGAGGAGCAATTCTACAAAATGAAGTATCAGTCTTTTAGCCCTGCTTACTTACGTTCTCCACCAAAGGACAGAAAGCTTTTTAACACAGTAGATGCCTTCCTGGGCAGATTGGCCCTGGGGCCTGGGCGTGTTTCTGGTTATGTAACGGCAGTCATGGTTGTTAAAATGTTCTGAATTTAAACAATTGACTTTTAAATTTCTTCCAGGAAACTGAGAACAATTTCTCATCCACGTTTCTCTTTTTGTCGTACTACTTGGGACAGAATCGTCTGTTCCAGAGCTCATTTGTGTCTGGCATTGAACATGTAGCATCTTGCTAAAATATTTCATTATGACATTGTTAGTAAAATCGCTTTAAAAATTAAGAATTTGCTAATTGCAAAGAGTAGTGTAGTTGGAGGCAAGCAGGATGGCATTTTTAGTGAGGCGAAGTCTACTTTTAGAAAGATGATTTTTTTTGAAGCTCTTATAAAATCACATGCTTGTCATTGAGTGTGGTTGGGTTTTCTGGGCACAGAAAAGAAACTGCTGTCACTTTGCATGTCACTCAGTCGCTCAGATGGGGGTTCTGAGATGATGGCTTCTCCCATGCCTCTGCCGCCTGCCCTTCTCTCTGCGTGCTGTATCAACCAAGATGAGGTCTTGAGAAACAGAGTACAGGCCAGGGCGTTAGGTGTCAGGGTTTGCTCAGGGAGCACCTTAGAGGGGCAAGGAGAGGGCAAATCCTTATTTGAGAAGACAGGGTGGGGAGCAGAGGAGCTTGTAGGTGCGGGGAGCCTGGAGCCTCAACTTTGTTCACAGAGGGGATGCTTGAGGGCATAAATGGCAAAGCTGTCCGCAGAGGAGAAGGGCTGTGCTCCGACCCCTGTTCTCTACCCCTGAAATAAGATGAAGACCATGATGGAAGCGTTTTATCTTTGCAAATGGAGGCTTTGAGATACGTGTATTTAATGTGCTTTTGAGCACAGTGGCCTGTCTCACCTTTTTGAAATACCCTCCCTGTTGTTAAAGTCTCAGATTAGATTGAACCAGGTAGAATGCCACCATTCAGTTCTCAACCTACAAAAGCATTCACTTTATTAGCTTGATGTAGTTTAACCTAATCTTTATTTCATTAATTTAATTTGTTTCATTCTTAATTCTTTTTCTTATCCCATGCAACAGAAGTCTTGTTTAGAATATATTTGCACTACCACAGGGATCTCTTATTTTGAAATATCAGGGTGAAAATTTTCTCTGTTCTGTTGTCTTTCTTAATGTGACCACCATTTTCCTCCTTTACTAAAATATGAACATAAAATTCTTTCAGATTACTGAATTTCTTGAAATTTATTCATGCGGGACTGATAAATGCAGGGCTGACATTTCCTCTACAGCTATCAAATAATGATGCTGGTTCGCCTTCTGACAGCAATGCTCTCTGTCCTCTGTGAAAAGGGGAAGAGGTTCAGGGGATGAAAGATAACTGTGGGGCTGGGCCCGTGGGTCTTAGAGAAACATTTATGTGGCTCCCACTGTACGCTGAGCATTTCTTAGCACTAGGAGTCCACAGGGCTCTCAGAGCATAAGAAGTCAAATGTTGGAAAAATCTTAAAATTTAGAGGGTATATTTTTAGTAATATATGTTTATGACAGTGTTATCTTCCTACTCACTGATTTTTAAGACTCAGTATATAATTTCTTTTTTATGACTTTAAATATTTTTTCCTTGAATTCCTGTTTAAGGTAGGAAGATTCCTGCTTAAGTTTCATTTTAATAGATGCTAGAGAGGTAAATTATTTTCTTCCTCTGGTATTTAGCTTCCTGTGACTTTTGTTTGTGTGACTTTCATTGGTTACACACTTTCTGATCTTGATTTTTTCTCATCTTGTGTGTGTGAGTGCGCCTATGCTGAGAGTTGATCCTCGGGCCCCATGCGTTCTGAGCATGTGCTTTGGCCCTGATCTGTACTCCCAGCTCCTGACCTTGAATTTTTTATTTTGAGAAATTTCTCTTAATCAGATCATCTTGTTATATGACTTAGATTCTGTTGCACTGGTTTTACATTTTCCATAACTACTTACCTTTTCAGTTACCCATTGGAGGTATGTGGTTTTTATTTATTGATTGAAAAATTACTCATTCTATTCCATTGCAGTCATTGCTCTTACCTTAGGATCCATGTTCACATGTATGTACTTCAGTATCTGGATCTTCTTTTAATAAGACAAGTACATTTGTCCCTGCCATCTCCTTCTATCGTGTTGAAATGGTGTAATTCTAAATGTTTATTTCTGCCGTGTTATGGGTATAGTTGCTTTATTTCTTTTTCATGGTGTTTCATTCTTGTTTTTGTTTGTGTTGTTTTGCATTTGGCAATGACACACTCAAAGTGATTTTTCACTCTTCCTATATATATTTTTTCTTTCCTTTCTCTTTTTTTTGGTACCTGGGATTGAACTCACGACCTTGCACTTACCAAGCAAGCACTTGAACTGCTGAGCTAAAACCCTGGCTTTCTTCCTATATTTCTTGTAGCATCCTTCTGCATTTCTTTCTCTTCTTAATTAAATGCTTGCTGCATGAAAGTTTTAAAAAGACAGTCTTTATTTGTCCAATATTATGAGTCCTTGCATGCTTGGTATATATTTTATGGTGCCACATTTGGATGACTTTTTAATAGTTTATAAAATTTAGGTGACATCTTAGACAAGCATAGTAATCTTAGGAACATTTTATCCTCATTTGCACAAGATTTTGCAATCTGGAATTGCTGAAATCTCCGGGCAGTGTAGAGTTTTTAAATGGGCTTCTCTGTAATCAGTAACTACCTCACCTCTCTTATGGTTTGAGTTTGAATAACGAACTACCTTGGTTGTGATTTCATGGTCCTAGCAAGGAGTAAAAGAAGAAGACAGATTTTTTTTTCCCAGAAGGGAGATCTTAGGCTCCTCAGATCCCTGAGAAATGGGGGCAATGAGGCCACATTAGAGTCTGGCAGAAGTATGCAAGAAATAGAGGGGGAGAAGAAATCACCAGGTGCATGCCCCACTTAGAAATATATTGAGGACATGGCCAAAGTGTTAAGAAAAGCTTATGTATTTTTGAAGTAGTTAATACATAGAGAGGGGTGGAGATGCAGAAATGGGGTTCAATCCAGGAATAGTGGGGTAGGCAGGCACCCTGAGGGGAACAGCTCTCAGTTACTGGTAGACACACGGTGCTCAGCCCCTCTGCCTGCTGGCCATTCAGATAGCCTCTCCCTGCCCCACACTTAGTGGCGCTGCTGGGAATGTGGTGTTAGCAGAGAGACGAGTAGGGCTGGCTGGGGTCTGCACAGAGGGATGGGCCATGCTTGATCCTATCATGCTCATACCTATCCCTCCTCTTAAATACTTTTCCAAATCCTTGCGATGCAACAGTTCAAAGCTTTTGGCCCAGTACTGGGATCTAGGATAGATTTCCTACATTCTCAGGGTAGCTAGCTGGCACTGAGGAAGAGCTGGGATGGTAATAAAGCAGAGCCAGGAACAGAAGAATATTGATGAACTTCAAAATCTTCATACAGAGTCTTCTATTTTCTATTATTCATCACACTGTCACTGGTTGAGTCTGTGATCCGTGAGGCTGAAGTAAGAACTTAATCCACCTTTTAAAATAAGTTTGCAGATTTGCCAACTCTTATCATAGAAAAAGAATTTTCGGATGCATCAGTAAGAGAAACATGAGAAGGATTCATTAGGCAAAGACTGAGTGCACAAAACATACTCCAGAGGGGCATGCGGGAGAGGCTGTCTCAAAGGCAGGTGACCTAAGATGTGTATTTGCACTGTGTGTGTTTGGAGTCGAGACACTTGTGCCAGGTCGAGGTCTGCTGTTTGAAGTTGACATCTGTGTGAAGATGAGATGCCTTGTTGGCAGTGCAGCTGTTTTCTGGGCTGGAGGAAAGGACAGTTTGCGGGTGAAAGGGCTGGGTGTAGCGCCCAGGAATTCACAGGTTATTGTACCAGGACTGTTAGGAGTCTGACACTTCTCTGTAAGGACCAGAGGAAGGAGGTCACAAGCCAGGGTGGCCTCCAGAAGTAGGAAAAAAGAAAACAAAAAACAAAAAACTTGCCCCGAAGCTGCAGCTTTTCTTAATAGTACAACTTTAAAATCTCAATTTCTTTATCTCCTTCCTGTTAGAGAAGAGAGAAAATCATTTGTCAGTATTATCTTTCATGAAGAAATAGATAGTCGTTTTATGATTTCACTAGAGCAGTGTGATATTGAGAACAATTGCAAATGATGTTTCATCTGTAGTGCTACGCAACGAACTGTGCTTTAAACAGTAGACGAGAACAACAAATACACTTTCCTATCAATTCTAGTTTCAGTGTCTGCAGTTTATTTTGAGTGCTAAAACGATGTTGAATGTAGGTTTTGTTCCATTTTCATTACGCAAATTTTTTTTGTGCGCTAAGGAAAAGTAAGTGGCATGGCGAGTCCCCCAGGGCGGTGCTTCTCGCCTTCTGAAAGACACAGCTCAAGATGCAAACCAGGAGTAAGCACTGAGAGGTGGTATTTGTTTTAAACAGGCTGAATGTATAGCAGACAGCCAGAAAGTCCATCAGGATGTTTTCTAGTGCTTGGTCTTTGGTCAAAGAAGTCCTAACATGTCCCCAGTCTCTTGCTTTCCAGCTTTGAAGAAAAGTCAAGAATAAAAATAGTCCAATGTGTGAATTTTTAGTTATATCTCAGAGATCTGTGCCAAAGATCAGGGCAGAACATTTACTTGTTTTCTTACTGGTACTCTTAGAATTTAGACTCCAATACAATATACTAACAATGCACACTCGACAGTGAGTGTTCTGCATGCTTATAAAAACGATGAATGTGTGTGTTAAATGACGGGTATCAATTACTATGTATTATCAGCTGAACACGTGGTGATTCTTAGGGATTGCACAAAGGAGTGCTGCGAAGCTTTATAATGTGTGTAAAAGTTCACTCAAGGAATAAACGGCAGAACTGAGGGCTAATGTTAGAGGTCTCAGGTTATGTTCCCCAAGGAGTTCATTTTCACCACCTGGTGACCATAATGCCTGGCTTAGAATGGGAAATTCCAAGATGAAAGAGTGTTTCTTTGGGGCCAGCATCATTTATCAACCAGTCGTTTTTTGCTCAAGTGTCAGAGAAGTTAAGATAGAGAGCAGAAGAGGAACTGGGACACACATACTCAGTCCTAGAGTTCAAAGATCAGGAAACTGAAGCTGGGGTACGAAGTGCTTCTCCAGGTCACCTGGGGAATTCTGGGATAGACACACTTGGAAGCCTCTGGAAACCACCATACACAGATTCTGTTCCTTTATGTTCTAAAAATAAATATTTACATGAGTATTTACATAAATGTTCATATTTTCCAAATCTTTTTAGATATTTGGGCAAATGCAGATTAAACCTTTAAGATACTGCCAAGTCTCTTTGCTAGAAGTGGCATGGATTTGTTAGTGAAACCAAATTTTTCCTCACAGCACGTACCACAGAGCAGCCTCAGTAAAGAAAACTCAGACCACTACTCACATTTTGTTCTAAGGTACTGGATGGGACCTTCAGCAGCAAAATCAGTCAACCTCTGTTTATGCACAAGTGAGAGGCTATAATGAGCCCCATCATCAAGCAGCCTTTCTGGGAAATGAGAAAACTCGTGTATAACAGTGTTAGTTCATTTAGTGGGTACTTTAGAGAGCTTCTGCCTTTGCATCTGAAGTGGAGCTGATGCTCAGAACACCTGGCCTGGCTTCCTGATGCACCATACTCTCTCCCTGGTTTTGCTTATGCACGTGGAATCTTGTCCCTACCTTCCAATCAGCCTGAGTCTTTTCTTCGTAGCAGCTGAATTTGTAGCACTCTTCACACCCCTTTGTCTTATTAGGTTATTTATTTACTTACGTGTTTACTTTTTTGGTGCTGGGAACTGCATCCAGAGCCTTTGCACTGAACTATATCCTCAGGCAACTTTTATTTTATTTTTTATTTTGAGACGGGGTCTTGCCCACTTGCCCAAGCTGGGTTGAACTGGTGATCCTCTTGTTTCAGTCTCCCAGAGTAATTTAACCTTTTGGACTTTGGCTTCTTGGAAAACTTTTCTTTCATCTTACTAGACCAGGCCAGATTTATCAGTAATGAATCCCGTAACACTCAGTGCTTTTATTTCCTAACATGTCGTTTTGTGCTTGCATCTATATATTCCTGATTACGTAGTAGCGTCTGTCACACCCATTAGACTGTGGCCTCCAAGGGCAGGAACAGTACTTGCAGTTGTTCCTTCACGTTGGGCCAAGCGCCTGGGCCATTAGCAGGCCCGTGATAAACAGCCCTCAGGGGAGTTGTTTAGTCACACAACTGCAACACGCCTTAGCTGAGTACAGCATTCTGAGTACAATCAGTGTGAGGTGTGGACAGGTAAATGCTTGAAGCATATCGATTCCATCTGTTCAAACGAAGATAAAGTGTTCGTTGTGCGGAAGTTTGGGTCCCTCTCTGCCTCTACTGCATTAGACTCTGAAATTCACAAGGCAGACTCAGCATTTCCCTGTGCACTGTGCTATGTTGTGAATCAGGGAATAAAATCTCCCATCTCCAAAATGAGAAAAGCAACGTGGATGTGTAGGCTTCAGCATGATAACAGATGACCTCTGACCTTTGGGCTCCTAGTGGGAGCAGTGAGGACTTTGTCACCATGGAGACCCCCAGCTTCCTATGAAAGGGGCAGGCTGCTATCCAGATGGAGATAATTACAGATCTCGTGTTGTAAAACAGCCCAAGAGCAGCTAGACATAGGATCCTGCATGCAGAAGCTGGGGCTTAAACACTGATGACTGGGTTCAATTTTTTTTCAAACAAAAGTAGGAGGATTAAACAGAACACACTCATGTGATAGTTCTGCTTGAAGGATTTCTGGTTTAAAAAGTCTTATCTAAATGAGGGTACGTTTAACATGTAACAAACAATTCCTAATTCTCTATTAATTCAAAATTTTTCTAAAATTCTTTAATGTTTCAAGTCAGAAGCCCTCTTTCTTTTCTCTAACCATTTCACTCTTCTTTTTTTAATTTATTTATTCAATCCTCATGTGTGTGTCCTCTGCTGTGTATGGGTCCTGTGAAGAAACCTAAAGAAAAGTGACACATAAATCAGGGTTTCTAACGACTTCTAGTTTCCTCATGATACGTTCATACTGATGCAAAAGATATTATTTTATGTGTGTATCGCTACAATGATTTTTCATGTCTATTTTTGAGAGACATTCTTAGGAACTCGAGTAGTTGAAATT
>RJWT010046758.1:0-11371 GCA_004365215.1 Cuniculus paca | reverse complement strand
TATATATATATATATATATATATATATATATTATTTTGAAGAGAATAAGACCAAACAAAACAAAACAGAATAAAGCCAATCAAAACAAAACAGTGAACATGATACAGGACTTCAAAACAAGACAATAGGAAATCAACAAGGGCTACCATAATATATTTTCTTATCTTTTAAATAGCTGTCCATATCATCTGATACAATAAAGTCAAACAAAACAGAATAAAACCAAACAAATCAGAACAATGAAAACAATACATGGTTTCAAAACAAGATAATAGAAAATTAACAATGGCTAACACCCCCCTTTTCAAACGCCTCTCCCTCTTTCACTTTCACAATATCCATTTTGCATTTTGGATCTCAATAACTCCCTCAGTCTCTTTTACTAGGGATGTAACACAATGTTCACCCATGTGACTCTGAATCATTTCACCCATGAGCATGATCTCAAGTTGGCCTGTGTACAGTATAAGGGAGAAGAGGCTTGTTTCCCCCATTTTTGTCTGGCTGCTTGAATTGTCTGTCTTGAATTGTTGCCCCAGTGCCATGCCACCCTGCCTCGGAACCAGCTGATTATGGACTAAAACCTCCAAAAACTGTAAGCTAAATAAACCTTTCCTTCCTTCATTTTGGGTGTCAGGTGTTTTGTCCCAGCAAGGAGAGAAAAGTAAAACTAACCAAGACACAATGTCTTCAAAAGTTCTACCTGTTCTATCTTCCAGCAGACTTAATATTTCTGTTTTAATATTTAGATCTTTGATCCATTTTGATTTTTAGTTTAGTGGATGGTAAAAATATAGGTATAGTTTCTACAATTAAATGCTAATACCAGTACCATATACCACAACTTACAGAGTGTAATGAAAGCAGTCCTGTGAAGGAAATGTATAGCACTGAATTCTCATATCAGAAAAATAGTGAGGTCAAATAAGAAAATTAATGTTGAACCTCAAGTTTCTAAAAAAGAACAGCAAGTCAAGCCCAAAGCTCATATGAGGAAAGAAATTATATCTATCAGAGCAGAAATTAACACAATTGAGACTAAGCAAACAGTACAAAGGATCATTGAAGAGTTGGTTCTTTGAAAGTTTAAATAAATTCATAAACCCTTAGATAACCTTATCAAAAAGAGGAAAGAGAAGGCTAAAATTCATCCAATTAGGAATGAAAAGCATGAAATCACAAGAGATCCTGTGGAAATCCATATCATCTATAGCTAATTTGAGAACTTGTGGTCTAATAAGATGGAAAATGGAGATGAAATGGATGGCTTTCTAGATTCATACAAGTCAAGAAGATATAAAAATTGTAAATAAACCAATATCAGTTGATGAAATTGAAGATTTAATTAAAAACCTACCAACAAAGTAAAACCCAGGCCCCAAAAGATCGACTGCTAAATTGTACAAGAAATGTAAAGAATACCACTATTTCTCAAACTCTTTAATGAAATTGAAAGGGAAGTAATACTCCCAAATTCATTCCTGGAAACAAACATTATCTTGATACCAAAACCAGAGAAGGACCCAATCAAGAAGGAGAACTACAGGACAATCTCCCTAATGAACACAGATACAAAAATCCTCAACAAGATACTGGAAAACAGAATGCAGAAAACCATCAAGAAGATTATACCCCATGACTAAGTAGGATTCATGCCAGGGATGCAGGGATGATTCAACATAAGCAAATCAATAAATGGAATGCACCATATCAACTGAGCCAAGGACAAAAACCACATGATCATCTCAATAGATTCAGAAAAAGTGTTCAACAGAGTTCGACACCCATTCATAATAAAACCACTGCAGAAAACTGAAATAGATGGTCTTCATCTCAATCTGTCAAAAGAAGACATAGTGTCAGAAACATTGACTTTCCACATGCTAAAGTCTAAACCTAGACCAATATCTCTCACCATGCACTAAACTAAATTTAAAATGGATCAAACATCTAAATATTCTAACACAAACACTAAATCTGTTGGAAGACAGAATAGGTAGAACTTCTGCAGAAATAGGTGTAGGTAAAGACTTTATGAACAAAATTTCTATTGCACAGGAAATATTACAAAGAATCAACAACCAAGATCATGTCTCATTAAGAAGCTTTGCACAGTTAACGCAATCACAGAGTGAAGAGGCAATGACAGAATGGGAAAAAATTTTGCCAGCTGTTCCTCAGACAAAGGACTAATATCTAGAATACGTTTAAAAAATCAGATCCTCCATATTTAAAGACCCAATCCAAAAATGGGCATATAAAATGAATAGATAGTTCTCAGAGGAAGAATTACAAATGGCAAATAAATATTGAAAAAATGTTTTACAACCCTGGTCATTCAGAAGATGCAAATTAAAACAATACTGAGATTTCATCTCAATTCAGAAAGAATGGCTATTATCAAGATAGCAATCAATAATGAAAGCTAGTGGAGCTGTGGGGAGAAAGGAATGCTTCTCCACTGTTGGAGGGAGTACAGTATGGTGCAAACGGCATGGAAATTAGTTTAGCGATTCCTTGAAAAACTAAAACTAAAGATTCCATTCGATCCAGTTATTTCCCTTCTTGGTACCTTCCTGAAAGAATTAAAAGCATCATACCACAGGGTACATCTTTATTTATAGCAGTACAGTTTGTTACAGCTAAATCTTGAAAAGTGCCCAAATGCCCTTCAACTGTCGATGAATGGAAGAAAATTTTTTTATACAATGGAGTACTATTCTGCCATAAATGAGGATAAACTTGAGACATTTTTAGCTAAATGGACATGCCTTGAGACCATACTTTTAAGTGAAATAAATCAGACACACATGTTTAATACTACATTGTTTCTTTAGTGTGAGGCCTTGAAAATGCAAACAAGGACCAAAATATATAACAGATATTGGGAGATGGGAAGGAAATGTTAAAATGAGAAGGGGATCGAGTGAGGGGGAGGTGGAAAGGAAGAAAGGGTAAGAAAAAAAGAGAATAGATGGAAAAATGGGAACAAAGCTTTTGTAAAGGAGAGGGGAGGAGTTGAAGATGGTCAGGGGATTAAGGAAAAAAGAAGAATGAAGATATACTATGTATGCGTCCAAATTCTCTATGATGAACGTTATCACTTGTGTATCTGAGGTGTACCAGTAAAATTAACTTAAAAAACAAACTCAAATCTGCAAGATATCCAATAGGAACATAGATTAAATGTTCCAATGAGACATTGCATATGTGATTTACATGTAACTTCTTTGTCAGAGGGTCTGAGGGCTCACATACTTTCACTGCAATGCTGAAGCTAGTCAAGGCTCAGCACCTTTTCCTGCCGGGCTGTAGACATTCTTGCAGCCTGCTTCAGTCTGAGTTCTTGGGTTAGGAGCACTTGCTATCCCTATTCCTAGGTTTGATGGTAGAATTGCCAGACTGATTCCCTGGCATGAAATTTTCTACCGGGTCAGGAGTATTCCTATGCAATCAAATTGGGTACACTAATAACAAGCTAACCAGTTACAGAGGTATCTATCAGGGAAAGATGAGAAATAACATACTATGAGGCACAATTTTGAATCTCCTTTAAGCTTAAGGAATAAATTCAGTTACAGTGTAAGCATCATAACCATCCAGGTATCAATTCATAGCTACTACTCACTAAATGCAATACCTATGTCTCCACTAATGGATTAAAAAATCAACAATAGTTTATAGAATCAATTTTTCTGAAGCCCAGGATGTTGGAGATCAGGTTATACCAGAGAGTGGAGGGAGAAAAACTTTAAAGTCTTCTGCTACATGGAATGAGAAGTAAGAAATAGGAAGGGAGGGAACAAAGGTTCCTAAGGATGCTAGATGTATGTTACACATCTAAATGGGGATAACAAGGAAAAATGGGTCAAAATCAGTAGTGAAAAATGGATATGGAAAAAGATTCTATGACTAATACAAGTATTAGACAAAAAATTAAAGTGAGACAAATAAAAATGGGGAAGAAGAAAAGGAAAAAGAAGGGATAAGAATCAGGAGAAACATGTCAGGCAAAGAAATATGGAAAAAAGTAGAACAGAATAGACAAGAAAGAATTCCCTTACCCTCTATAAACTATATTGCAAGAAAAAGGCAATAGGGGAGAAGCACACACACACATCCATAAAAGAAAAAAATGAGAAAATAATGGAACAAAAATGGGTAGAAAATGAATAGAAAGGAATGAAAGAGAGAAAGAAAGAAAAAAGAAAGAAAGAAAGAAAGAAAGAAAGAAAGAAAGAAAGAAAGAAAGAGAAAGAAAAAAAGTCATTAAATTTTCTATTATTTTGGACATGTGACTCTTTCACAGCTAGGAATAAGGAGAAGTGCTCAAGCCAAGATGTGTCTCTGTTCATGCTGGAATTTTAAGGTAGCAATCAACCCCCAGAACCGTGCTGAATGCAGCCATTTGCACACTGTGTGAATAGGTCATCAATGTACCTTCCAATA
Organism: Cuniculus paca; assembly: GCA_004365215.1. NCBI lineage: Eukaryota > Metazoa > Chordata > Mammalia > Rodentia > Cuniculidae > Cuniculus > Cuniculus paca. The sequence continues at coordinate 6,922 of RJWT010046758.1, read as the reverse complement.
TCATGTAACTCAGGCTGTAAGGCCTCTGACTGCAGGAGCTGGGTCACCAGCTGCACCTCCTCAGCAGTACTCTGTCCAGCCTAATCTTTGACCACTAACTGTCTCCCATGGTGTCCTTCCAGCATGCATGCTGGGTACTTGACACTGTGGTGTGTGGCTTGGAACCAATGGCCTGCTCTGGGACCCATTTTCAAACACTGACCCCTTCCCTACATTGGAGTCCCCACCAGTTCTCATTTTGTGATTATGGTAGCAGATACTGTACTGAAGTCACTCACCAACTGTAGGTTTTGAAAGTCCGCTCTGGAAGAAGTATCCCACACTTTCCTTGCAGTTTCCAATTCTTGCTGATTCAGTCCAGTCCAGTTCTAAGTGAAAAGTTTTTAGTTTATCTTTCTCTCCAGCATGGTAGCTGGCTCACTGCTCTCAGCTATGTACAGTTTGCAGAGGGTTCCCTCTCTTCTCTGCAATGTGTTCCATTCCTTTTGTATCACTTAATTCCTTTCTTTCTCTTTTGTCAGTTCTCTCCTGATTTCACTTTGATTCCTCCGCATGCTTCTGTTTTCCATACCCTAGACAATCTGTCCTAGGGAAGCTGAGTTGCCGGCACTCACACCTGTTGTCATTTTGTCCACCCCACCCCATCTCTGTCTGAATTTCTAGGCAGGTTTCTCTAGAAGAAACCATTCTGAAAAAACTGGAATAATTATCTACTTTCTCATATAATTAGACATAAACATCATACAAAAATGCACATGAAAAAGTAAGGAGACATGATAATACTCAAAGTATAGAATGATCTTCCAGGAGCAATTCCTACAAAATAGTTGTCCAAGTAATCTGACAAACGATTCTAAATGTTTTTTTTAAGGAGTTCAGTGCATGTACATAAAACATAGAGAAACAATTATATGAAATGAGGAAAACTATGTAAACAACATGAGATACTTAACAGAGTTTGAAATTATATTTTAACCAATCAAATAGAAATACTGGAGTGGAAAAATATTATAAATGAAATGAAGAATGCATTATAGACCACCAATAGCAGAAATAATGAAAAGGAAGAGAGAATTTATAAAATCAAACAAGTTATTTAAAATTATAAAGAGGAGAAAAAATTTTCTAAAAATGATAAAAGTTTATGGGATTTATGGGATAGCATCAAAAGAGAAAGTATTTGAAACAGAAGTTTACAGTAGCAGAGAAAGACAATGGCATAGGAAGCTTATTTAATAAAAAGTAGGAAACTTTCAAATTTAGAGAAAGAAATAATTATCCAGTTACAAGAAAGATACAGGTTACTAATCAGAATTCAGTTCATACAAAATCACTCCAAGATAAGTTGTAAACCATGGACAAAGACAGGATCCCGGTAGTACCAAGGGAAAAGAAGCAAAGAAGTTTTAAAATACTTAACAGCAGAGTTTTGAGACATGAGAGAGTGGTATGCTATATTCAAAATACTGAAGAAAATGAACTTCCCACAAAATTACTGTGTCTAGCAAATCTATCCTCCAGAAATTAAGTAGAGGTAAAACCTTTCCTAGAAACACAAAATGTAAGGAAGTTTATCATCACCGTATGCTATTCTGGAAATGCCAATAGGAGTTTCATCATGATAAAATAAAAGGACACTTGTTATTAACATACACAAAGTCTGTAAGTATAAAGCATACTGGTAAAAGTAAGTGTACATTTAAATTCACGATGTCTTGATATTAGAGTATTGATGTCTAAATACCTTGTATTTTTAGCATGAAGTTTAGAAGACAAATAAAAGGTAGAAATTGTAACTTCAAAAGTTTTAAATGCAGGGGGTATAGTGGGCTAAAAATTCTAGCGATTTTTATTCAAAGTTAAGTTATTATAAGCTTCATAGTGCCTGTTATAACTGTAATATACTTATTACAATCCTCATGAGAACTACAAAAACTAACCTTTAATATATACACCAACGATAAAAAGCTAAGGAATCAAAACACACCATTAGAGAAAAATCTGTTAACCACAGTGATAGCAAGAGAAAAGGAAAACAGCAAAGAATTTACAAATAACCAGAAAACAAACAGCAATGGTAAGTTCTAACTGTTCAATAATTTTCTTAAATGTAAAAGAACTAAATATTCCAAACAAAAAACAGAAAATTTTTGAATGGATAAAAAGACAAACAAGCAACACATGACTATGTACTACCTATAAGAAAATCACAAGGTGACCATGTTGGCACGTGTCTGTTATCCCAGCACTCAGTGGGCAGCGCCAAGAGAATTGCTGTGAGTTCGAGACCAGCCTGAACTACATATTGAGAAGCTGTCCTGAAAAACCAACATACAAACAAACAAGCAAACAAAGGTACAAGCAGAGCACCGGGGATATAGTTCAGTTGTATAAGCGCCTGCCTGGCAAGTGCAAGGTCCTGAGTTCGAGTCCTGGTATCCAAAAAAATAGAAAATCTCTTCAACTGTAAGGAAACAGACCAAACATGAAGAGACAGAAAAAGATATTCCATCATTACATGCAAATTGAAACTAAAGGAGAACAAGAGGCAAGAATCAGGCTATTTATTGTTCTTTTCGGTCCATAAACTTGTGATGTCTTTTCCTTTCTGTGTATCTTCTTCAATCTTTTTCATCAGTGTTTCTTAAATTTCACTGTAGAAATCTATCCTTACTTTGATAAAATGTATTCCTATGCATGTTTTGTAGCAATCATAGGTGGAATTTCTTTCTTTATGTGTATTTCAGATACACCACTACTTGATATACAACAATCCTGTTGACTTTAGTATGTTGATTTTGTATTCTGCAAGTTTGTAATAGTTAGTTATTATAGTCTTTTGATAGAGTTTTCTTTATATGAAATTGTCATTTCCAAATAATTATAAAAATTTGACTTCTTCTTTTCCCACTTGAAAGCCATTTATTTGTTTCTCTTACCTGATTGCTCTGACTAGAACTCGAGTATATTGAATGAAAGTGGAGAAAGCAAGTATCTTTGACATGTTCTATATCATGAAAAGAAAGCTTTCAGTTTCCCCTTCCATTCAGTATAGTAGTCAATTATTAACATACACATGATCTTTATTATGCTGAGGTACATTTCTTTGATACTTAATTTGTTTGATGCTTTTATTCTAAAAAGATGTTGAATTATATTAAACACTTTTTCTGCAGCTACTGAGATGATCATGTGATCTTTGTCCTTACTGTGTTGATAAGTTATACCATATTTACTGAATTGTATATACTGAGTCACACTTGCATTCCTGGAATATATCCCACTTGATTGTTGTGAGTATTTCTAATGTGCTGTTGAATTCAGTTGGATAGGATTTTGTTGAGGACTTATACATTTATGTTTATCAAAGATACTAGCCTATAGTTTTTTTTTTCTTTTGTTTTATCCTTATCTCATTTGGCCGTCAGGATTTGGTACTACAGAATGTTTTTGGAAGCATTTCTTCTTCAGTTTTTGAAACAACTTAAGAACAGTTAGTAGTGGTTCTTCCTAAAATGTCTTGTAGAACTTACAAGTGAAAACATCTAGTCCTGGGAATTTCATTGATGAGATATTTCTATTACTTGTTCACTCTTATTACATATTATTGGGCTTTTTGGGTTGTCTCTTCATTATTAGATTATTGTAAGGTGTATATGCCCAGAGAATTTGTGCAATTCTCCTAGGTCATTAAATTTGCTGAACATAGTTGTTCACAAAAATCTCTCATGATTTTTTTGTGGTGTCAGTGGTAATGTCTTCCATTTTACCTTTGATTTCGAATATTTTTTTCTGTTTCTTAGTCTGCCTAAGATTTTTCTGTTTTATCATTTTTAAGAACTAAATTTTTTGTAGATCTTTCATATTGTTTCTTAGTCTTTACTTCATTCTTCTCTGATTTTTTTTTATTTTAAAGGAAAAAAATACAGAAAGGAAAACCAAAAAACAAGAGACATACAAACAACAACTACAAGAACAACAAAAACCCCAAAACAATAACCATATAAGCTTTCAAAGCAAGATGATAGGAATTCAGCAATGGTTGTAATACTGCATGCTGTTATCTTCAAAAAAGTTGCTTAGATTACAACACATAGACATGTAAAATTGATCTAATCCTATGAATATTAACTGTTCTTTTCCAAGAACTAATAGAATTAGTAGTATAATCTCTTAGCTGTTTTATGTATAAATAAACAAATTTATAAGTTTTTGCTTTTCCCTTCCTTCTTATCCCCTTTCCTCTATCCTAGTTACTTTTCCCCTTTGAGCAGTTACTTACCCTTTCACAATATTTATTGTAGATTTTGGATCTTATTTACCCTTTCAGTTTCTTACACTAGGGAGACAATACAGTATTTACTCCCATGAGTCTGATTTATTTCAATTATGAGTATGGTCTCAAGTCTCATCCGTTTACCTATAAAAGCCTAGATGTGATCCTTATTTATACCTGAGCAGTACTCCTTTGTATAAAAATACCATATCTTTTTTATCCATTCCTGCGATGATGGGCATTTGAGTTGTTTCCAAGATTTGACTATTAAAAATTGTGCTGTTATAACCATGGGAGCGCATATATCACTGTGGTTTGATATTTTCAATTCTTCTGGGATAACAAAGCAAGATAGGTGGGTCAAATGGAACTTCTAATTGTAGCTTTTTGAGAAACTGCTACACTGATTTCTGCAGTGGTTGCACCAGCCTACACTCCTACCAACAGTAGAGAAGAGTTCCTTTTTCCCCAAGTCCCTCCAGCATTTGTTATTGGTCGATTTCTTAATATTGGCCATTCTTTCTGGAGTGAGATGGAATCTCAGCATTGTTACAATTTGTATTTCTCTAATGACCAATGATGTTGAACATTTTCTCATATATTTATTTAACATTTGTATTTCTTCATCTGAAAAGTGTATAATCATCTCAGATGCCCATTTTTGGATTGGGTCTTTGAATTTTGGGGACCTAATCTTTTTTAATTATTTATATATTCTAGATAGAAGTTCTTTGTCTGAGAGAAAGTTGACTATTTTTCCCGATTTTTAGGTTTTCTTTTCACTCTGTTGGAGATTTCTTTTGACATACAGAAACTTTTAATAAGATGACATCTCAGTTTTTTGATTCTGTGAAGTATTTCCCATGCAGTTTGATTTTTGTTCATGAACACTCTACCTACCTCTATGTCTTCAAGATTTCTGCCTGCTTCATTTTCCAGTAGATTCCGTGTTTTTGTTGTACTATTTAGATCTTTAGTCAATTTTGACTTTATTTTAGTGCATGGTGATGGACATGGGTCTAGTTTTAGTTTTCAGCATACAGAAAGCCAGTTTTTCTAAAACCATTTATTAAAGAGTCTGTCTTTCTTCCAGTGAACATGTTTGACCCCTTTGTCAAAGATAAGGCATAAACACATGGAAACTAAATAATATTCTCCTAAATAATCAATGGGTCACAGAGGAAATTAAAAAAAGAAATTAAACAATATTTGCAAGCGAACAAAAATGCAAATACAACTTACCAGAACCTATGGGATGCAATGAAAGCAGTCCTCAGAGGGAAATTTATTATGGTGAATTCTCACATCAGGAAAACAGAATGCTCACAAATAAACAACCTTATGCTACAACTCAAATATCTAGAGAAAGAGGAGCAAGTCAAGCTCAAAGTCCAAAGAAGGGAGAGAATTATAAAGATCAGAGCAGAAATTAATGGAATTGATACTAAGAAAACAATACAAAGAATTAATGAATCAAAGAGTTGGTTCTTTGAAAGAATAAATGCAATTGATAAGGCCCTAGCCAAGTTTATCAAAAAAAGGAAAGAAAAAACTCAAATTCATGCAATAAGGAATGAAAATGGTGAGTTCAGTACAGACCCTGTGGAAATACAGAAGATCATCAATACCTACTTCAAAAACCTTTACTCTCATAGGTTCGATAACAGAGAAGAAATGGACAGATTCCTAGAAATATATGAATTACCTAAGCTGGATCAAGATGTGAAACTGCTGAATAATCCTATTTCAGTTACTAAAATTGAAAATTTAATTAGAACCTTACCAACAAAGAAAAGCCCAGGTTCTGATGGATTCACTGCTGAATTCTACAAGAAATTTAGGGAAGACTTAATGCCAACACTCCTCAAACTCTTCAATGAAATTGAAAGAGAGGGAATTCTCTCTAACTCATTCCTGGAAGCAAGTATTATCTTCTCTGATCTTTATTGTTTCTATTTTTCTAAATTTTAGGTTTGTTCTTGTTTTTCTAAATCCTTGCAATGCCGCAGCAATAAATTGTTTATTTGAATGCTTTCTGCCATTTTGCTGCAGGCACTGATTGCTGTAAGTTTCCACTTGGTACTGCTTTTGCTGTATCTGATAAGTACTGGAATATCTCCATTTTCATTTGTTTCAAGACAAATTTTAGCTTCTTTCTTGATTTCTTCTTGATCAAGGAAGTCATTCAAAATTAATTTTGTTTACTTCCACTTTACTAGAGTTTCCCAGTTTTTTTAATCATTGATTTCTAGTTTTGTTGCATTTTCGTGTTATAAAAGATATTTTATATGGTATCAGTATTTTAATTTGATTTGCTCTTTTATTATTATAGTAAGCTTTCTTCAGCCCTCCCCACATTGTGTATTTTCAAGTGACCGGTCTTTAAGCTCATTAATGCTTTCATCTGTTTGATCTGTTCTTCTATTTATGCCTTCTGTTGGAATTTCACTATTATGCTTTTTAGATCATGGATTTCTATGTGATTTTCTTAAACTTATCCCATGTTTCTGTTAAGTTACTCTATTAGAATATTAAATCATTTCTCTGTGTTTTCTTGAAGTTGCTTGAATTATTTTAAAACAGGTGTTGTAAATTCTCTGAAAGTTCTCCCATCTGGATACTAGCTCATCAGTTTCAGGTACTTTA
>RJWT010046757.1:0-11406 GCA_004365215.1 Cuniculus paca | reverse complement strand
AGCCTTTGGCAGGTTCGCTCAGAGCCAAGGGCCCCCTTTGTGGCCAGTGTCCTCTCGCAGGAGGCCAGCCCTGTCATGGCACGTGATCCCTACTGTCCACTTCCCCTGCAGTCCATGCTGCTCCTGGCCCCAAAGCTGAATGAGACCAACCTCAATGTGGAGCTGATGAAGCACTTTGCCCGGCTGCAGGCCAAGGACGAACAGGGCCCCATCCGCTGCAACACCACAGTCTGTCTGGGCAAAATCGGCTCCTACCTCAGCGCCAGCGTGAGTGTCCCAGGGCAAGGATGTGTGCTGGGCCCTCATCCCCCGAGACCTAGGCCCTGGCACTCTTAGCTCCAGTGTTGGACTCCCAGAGCTGGAGTGGGTTGTGCCAGGTCTGCACAGCCTGTCGAAGGCGGGCTTGGGATCTGGACCTGGGCCTGCGTGTTCATCCCTTCAGCCAGGGTCTGTAACCTGGGGTACTTGCAGTGCCCGGACGGTTCACAGGAATGAGTAGATTGGGTCAGCAGAGCAGGGAGGAAAGAGGCGTGTGCCCATCCCTGGGCAGCCTGGAGCCCGGGGGCCAGGAGGAGGAGGAGGCCAGGTCAAGATTTAAGTAAATTCTTCCCATGAAGGTTGTTAGTGAAGATAAGTTCCCTTCTCTGGGAAGTAACACCTGATGGCTCTGGGCCCCCATGTTAACCCAACACTCAGAAGTCCTCTTCGCTGTCCCACCAGACCAGACACAGAGTCCTCACCTCTGCCTTCAGCCGGGCCATGAAAGACCCATTTGCCCCATCCCGGGTCGCGGGTGTCCTGGGCTTCGCGGCCACCCACAACCTCTACTCACTGAGTGACTGTGCCCACAAGATCCTGCCTGTGCTCTGTGGCCTCACTGTCGATCCTGAAAAATCCGTGCGGGAGCAGGTGAGGCGCAGCTGGCGTGGGACCTTGGGCTGAGGCGTGGGGGTATGTGGGCCCTGGCCAGCCCAGTGGGCTCTCAAAGACCTGGGATTCCCCAGCTCCACCCCTTGTCACCCCACAGGCCTTCAAAGCCATTCGAAGCTTCTTGTCCAAACTGGAGTCTGTATCAGAGGATCCCACCCAGCTGGCAGAAGTGGGTGAGTGGCCACAGTTGGGCTTCTTTTCCCCTGCCATGTCCTTGACACTCGTCTGGCATGTCCTGTCCCGTTGGTGTGTCTGAAAGCCGGGAAAACCCTGGTAAGCAGAGCTGACTCCCCGCTACTTCATAGATGGGAGGATCCAGGCCTGGAGAAGGGGAGCCAGCTGCAGGTCACTTGCCCTCCTTTCCCTCCCCACTGACCCCAAGGTGCCCATACTTGCCTCTCCTGTACTACCCAGAGAAAGATGTCCATGCGGCCTCCAGCCCTGGGATGGGAGGAGCTGCAGCCAGCTGGGCAGGCTGGGCTGTGACCGGAGTCTCCTCACTCACTTCCAAGCTGATCCGTGCACACCCCACGGCCACGCCTGCTGAGACGAGTGTCCCTCAGAGACCGACACCCGAGGGTGAGTGTTCCAGCTTGGCTGCCACAGTGGCTGAGAGGGCCAGGAGGTGTCAGCCCCCAGGGGCTGCAGCTGGCTGGCTTCCCCTGGAATGGTGATGGGACCTAGGGGATGACTGGGAGTCTAATCCTCTTGTGGGTTTCTGTGGTGCCCCTCCCTCATCCTGCTCCCTGTCCAAAGACCTTCCCGAGAGCTCAAGGACTTCTGTTCCCAGGACATCCTACCCCGGCCCCCACCCCTGTTCCTGCTACCCCCACAACCTCAAGCCATTGGGAGACACAGCAGGAGGACAAAGATGAAGCAGAGGACGATACTTCTGACAGATGGGATGATGAGGACTGGGGCAGCTTGGAGGTGAGTAGCTGAGGCCTCCCCAGGGGACCCCAGGGCATGCATGGGGCTCTCTGGAGTCAGGCCTGCCCTCATCTGCACAGCGCCCCTGCAAGCTGGCCCCCAGAGTTGGCCCTGCAGGGCCCTGGAGCACAGTGGGAAGGGGGGGGTGCAGATAGAGGTTGAACAGCCCTGGACTTGTCACTGTCCTCTGCGCCCTGTCCCTCATTCACCTGTGTCAGTGCCCACCCAGCTCAGGGTCAGCAAGGAGAGGCCACCTGAGGCCTAGAACCAGACCAGGCGTGGAGGGCTGCCAAGGATGACTGGCAGGTGAAGTGGGCTGCCCTGAAGAGAATCACAGAGCTCTGGGCCAGTTGCCCCATCTGACTGACAACAGTCTCTGGACACCAAGTTGAGGGAAAGGCCATGGAGCATCTAGACCTGATCCCTGGCCTTGGGGATGGTGATGGCAGGGCCCGGTCAGTGGATCCTCTCGATAGGGAAGCAAGTGAGAAGGAAGATATGACTACAGGCTAGCTGGGCGTGGCGGTGCATGCCTGTGGTCCCAGCACTTTGGGAGGCTGAGACAAGAGAATCACAAGCAAGCATGAGACCTTGTCTCTAAAAGTAATTCATTAAAGACTGGGGCTGGTATGGTGGCTCACACCTGTAATCCCAGCACTTGGGAGGATGGGGCAGGAGGATCGTAGCAAGTTTGAGACCAGCCTGGGCTACGCAGCTCCAGGCCAGACTGAACTGCATAGCAAGACCCTGACTCAAGAAAAAAAAAAAAAGAAAAAACAAAACACCGGGGTGTAGCTCAGCGCCAAGGCCTGGGTTCAGTTCCTAGTATCATGTGTGCACCCAAGTCTACAGCGTGGGGCCAGTTCGCTTGCCCTTTTGGGAGTTGCAAGTGCCACTCATCACACCTCCTCCTCCTCCTCACACTGCCGCAGGAAGCCGAGTCTGTGCTGGCCCAGCAGAATGACTGCAATTTGAGGGGCCAGGCTAGCCGAGCAGGGCAGGTGAGCTGGGTCCGGCAAGGTGCACCGAGTGTGTCAGGGTAGGATCCCCTGTCCCCTCCCCTCAGCACATGCTATTCCGCAGGTCAGCCACCCAGACCGCAAGTCCCCAGAGTCAGACTGGAGCAGCTGGGAAGCTGAGGGCTCCTGGGAGCAGGGCTGGCAAGAATCCAACTCCCCAGAGCCACCCCCTGAAGGCACAAGGCTGACCAGCGAGTATAACTGGGGCGGCGCTGAGCCCAGTGACAAGGGGGACCCCTTTGCTGCCCTGTCTGTGCGTCCCAGTGCCCAGGTATGGGTCAAGTGAGGGTGTGGACCGGGGTAGATGTCAGCTGGGTGACAGCTCCCACTGTAGCCAGCGCTTCCTTTTTTCAGCCCAGGCCAGATGTGGACTCATGGGGTGAGGACAACTGGGAGGGCCTGGAGTCGGACAGCCGTAAGTGCTTCCCCGAGGACTGGTGGCCAAGGCGGGAGGGCTGGAGAGCTGACACCGGGACAGGTCAGCCCTCAGCCTGTTTTCCCTTCCCTTCTCCAGGGCAGGCCAAGGCCGAGCTGGCTAGGAAAAAGCGTGAGGAACGCAGGCGGGAGATGGAGGCCAAACGCGCAGAGAAGAAGGCAGCGAAGGGCCCCATGAAGCTGGGAGCCCGGAAGCTGGACTGAACCCTTGGGGTGGGCCGTTCCAGCAAGGAAAGCAGGCCCAGCCGATGTATTTATTGTACAAACCATGTAAGCCCGGCCGCTCTGCCGGGCACATCTCACGTGTACATAATCAGAGCCACAATAAATTCTATTTCACACCCCCGGTCCTGGGCTCAGTCTGGCCCCTCCAAGACGGCTGGGGGCTGGCGCTGCCCTGCACAGGCCTGGCCAACCACAGAAGTGAACGTCGTTTGCTTTGAAAGCCAAGAGTAAATCGAAGAGGCACGATCTGATTTATCGGCTGGCACTGCCTGGCAGACTCAACACCCAGTCCTGAAGCAGGGGCCTCTAGGGGAACCCCCGCGCTTCGGGGTGCAGAAAAGGCCCTGCAGGGTCCCTTGGTGCGAATCCCGAGTTGGGGCAGGAGTGAGACCGAGCTTGCCCCGGTGTCCGCCGAAACCCCTCGGGGGTCGGGATCGCCGAGGCTGCTCAGCGGCGGCGCTGAGGCACACACGCGCCGTGCGGGCGGCTGCGCGCGAAGCCGGCCTTGCACACGCAGCGGAAGGAGCCGCTGGTGTTCACGCAGCGCTCACTCTTGCACAGCAGCCCGCGCTGGTTCAGTTCTCTGCACTCGTCGATGTCTGCGGGAGGGGGCAACAGCGAGGACCGCGCTTAGCGCCCAGTCCCTGCGCCGGGCCGCAACGGCACCCCCGCACCCCCGTCGCCCTGCTCACCCACGCAGCGGGCGCGGGAGGCGTCCAGCTGGAAGCCGCCGGGACACTCGCACACGGCGCCGCCCGGCCGCGGGACGCAGCGGCCGCTCACGCAGCGGCACTCGTCTGAGTCCTCCTCGGAGCTGTCCTCGTCTGTGGCGGCCGGAGGGATGCGCGCGTCAACGTCACCCCCGCTGGCGAGGGACAGCCGGCCCCCTCCTCTGCCCCCCTCACCTCTCGAGGGCTTTCCCAGCAGCAGGGGGCTCGCGTCCCAGAACGAATTGCTTTCACTCTGCGACGTGGGGCACTGGGACCCTGGGAGGGCGCAGGAAGGTCAGTGGCCTCGGCGTGACCCTGCGCCGCCCCGTCACCCCGCCCCTCGCCCAGCCCCCGCCCTGCTCACCGGCGCCGCGCGGCGGGCACGGGCGGCACTGCGCGCCCCAGCCGCGGCCCTGGCGGCAGCAGCAGTCGTCGAAGGTGAGCCCGGGCCCGGCCAGGGGCCCCGCGCACATGCCGTCCTCCCCGCGCCGGCTCCAGCACACGTCGCGCCTCTCCGGGGCCCGCTCTGCGGAGGAGACCGGGCGTCAGCGGGGCCCGCGGCGGCTCCAGCTGTCGCGCTCCTCCTCACCCGCGTGGGGGCCGCAGACCCGGGGCTCCGCCCGACCGACAGGACCCCGGAGTCGCCCTCACCGGCCGGGCTCTCGGGGAGCTGGCAGTCGCGGCCGGAGGGCCCGGGCACCCAGGGCGGGCGACACTCGCAGCGGTAGGAGCCCGGCAGGTTGACGCAGCGGCCAGGGCGGCACGCCGCCGGGTCCTGGCACTCGTCCACGTCTACGGGCAGCGAGGGGTGGGTGGGGGTGGCAGTCACAGCTCGGCCCCGCGCGCCGCCGCCCCTGCCCCGACTGCCCGGCGCGGGCCTCACCCATCTCCTCGGGGCTCAGACACTGGCGCTGCGCGGGGCTGTACTCGGCGGGCGGGGTGCAGGCGCAGCGGTAGCCGCCGCGCGTGTTCTCGCACACGCCGTTCCTGCAGTTGGACTCGTCCAGACACTCGTCCACGTCTGCGGGGAGAAGCGCGCGTGGCAGGGGAGGCCCGCGGTGGCCGGGCCCGGGGCTCGCCCGCCCCCCCCGCCGCCTCCGCGCGCCGCTCACCCACGCACTCCAGCAGGTTCCCGTCGTAGTAGAACCCCTGCTTGCAATAGCACTCATAGCCGGGTTGCGTGTTCACGCACTTGCCCTCCTTGCAGATTTCCGCCCCGAACAACATGCACTCGTCGATGTCTGCGGAGGTGACAGCCGTGGGTGCCCCGGCGCCTCTGCCTCCCCAGCCGCTCGGCCCGCAGCCGGGAGGCGTGGGCAGGGCCCACCCCGAGAGCCAAACCCAGGCTGCAAGGCCATTCCCCGCCAGGCCTGGCTCGACGGCGCAGGGCGTGCTGGGGGCGGGGCGGGGCGGGGCGGGGCGGGACTCACCGCGGTGGGCGGGGATGCCGTAGTTGACAATGTTGTTGTCCTGCGTGTAGCCCTTTCCGTCCGGGCAGAGGCTGTGGAACTCGGCTGCGGGGAGAGCGGCCGCGGGGAAGGAAGGAGGCAGGACTGAGTGTGGCCGGCGGGCCGCGGAAGGCAGAGCGGGACGCTCCACCTCATTTCCCAGCTACCCGCGGAGGGAGCATTTCTCCCGGCCGGTTCCCAGATCAACCAACCGAAGCTCTAGGAAGGGGCCTGCCGGGGCGCCTGACCTGAGCTGTAGACTGGGCACGGGTAGATTTCGCAGTGGTCTCCCCAGCCGGCCCCCAGCGAGCAGCAGCATTCCTGCTGGGTGACGTTAGTGGCCAGTACGCTGTCGCAGAACACCGTGTCATCGAAGTTCAGGTAGCACTCCTTCTTGTGGTGGGGCTGCTCCACCTCTGAGGACGGAGGCAGCTCAGGGTCGAACACAGACTGCCCCCCGCCCCCCCGTCTCCCCTGTCCATCCACCGAGTCACACTGGCCCCCGCTTTCCCTGTCTCCCCTTAGTGCCACGTGAGAGATGGGCTCCCTCCAGGTGGTAGTCAGGGCCCTTAGAGGTCTGGCCTCATCGGACTCCCCCAGGCACAAGGTACATTTCTTGTTCTGCAAATTCAGGAGGGTGGAACCCGCAACACATTTCTGGACACCAGCTTCCCCTCAGGGGATTGTCTAGTCTGAGGAGGGAGCTGGGGAGACACTCACCCTCACAGCCGTGCTGGTCGTGGGTGGGTGTGAAGCCCTCGTCGCAGACACACACGTAGGAGCCCTGCAGGTTCTCACAGGCCCCGTGGGGCAGGCACAGGCTGGGGTCCTGGCTGCATTCATCTATGTCTGCAGGGAGTGGCTCTGATGAGGCCCCGCCCCTCTGGCCCTGGGATCTGCCCGCATAATTTCAGAACCTGGATTTCCAGTTTGTTTTTAAAGTACACACAACCTACGTCCCCTGGAGTCTGTCTATGTGGATGGGTAGGCAGTGCACATTCAGTTCATCACCCTCGGTGACAACCAAATGAAGTCCCCTCAGCTCGGCTCTGAGGGCCTTCTGCTTGCTCTTTCAATACCTTTCAGTCGGCATGGTACTCCATCCCCCTGCGCAGAAGTGTCCACTCTCTGAAAGCTAGGTGCTCCCAGATCTGTCCTTGGGGATAGAGTACCACTCTGTGCCTTTCTCCACCTAGGAGCTTCTACTCTGCTTCAAGTCCCAATTCAATGGTCACCTCTCCCTTAACCACTTAGCCCTGACTTTCTTGGCACTTCACATCCCCCGAACCCTGAGACTCAGTTTACACATTGCCCCCGTCCCTGCTGGGAGCACCAAGTGGCTGCTGAATACTGAGTGTACAATACGGAACCTAGAAATTACAATATTGGGCGCTCAGTTATCTCTTGTGATGAATGTATGACTGAGTCGATGGGTTAGACTGATCTGTAAAGAGCTGAGCAGAGTGCCTGTGAGTAGTATGTCATTATTACTGTCATTTTTTTTTTCTGGCACTGGGGATTGAACTCATGACCTCGCACTTGCCAGGCAGGCACTTACGCCACTGAACTAGATCCCTGGCCCTTGTCTTTTTGAGACAGGGTCTCGCTATGCTGTTCAGGCTGGCCTTGAGTTCATTTTGTAGCCCAGGCTGATGTCCAACTCACAACGATCCTCCTGTCTCAGCCTCCCGAGTACTGGGATTACAGGCGTGAGCCACCATGCCCGGCTTATTACTGTCATCTTTTTTAGTCGGGTGGAAGCGTAGAAGGACCAGTGTAGGATGGATGGGTGAGAAGGCAAAAAAAAAAAGTCCATAGTGTGTGTCTAGGAGGTTGCTGCTCCCTGCCTCCCCACTGAGGAGCCCTCAGGCCATCCCTCATACCTTGGCACTTCCTGCCACCCACCAGCCGATGCCCCTGAGGGCAGAGACATCGGTAGGAGCCATTGGTGTTGATACAGTCACCCCCAATGCAGGCTGCAGGAAAGTCACATTCATCGATGTCTGTAGGGGAAGGAGCAGGTAGAGGATAGCAGGGGCTGACCCCAAACACACACAGCCTGAGCCTGCCCAAGCCCTCACCCCCAGCACAGAGATCTGGGTTAATCCAGCATCCCACACCCCATCTGGAAGCTGGATGGGGACTGAATCTGGCCAGGGGTTCTGGAGGAAGAAGGGACAGGCCAGTGCCTGGACTCTAGAACCCCTCACCCTCGCAGTGGCTTCGGTCCCTTGACAGATGGTAGCCAGAGAGGCACTGACACTGGAAGGAGCCTGGCGTGTTGGTGCAGATGCCATTGTCACAGACGTCCCCAGCCTCACACTCATCCACGTCTGCAGGGCACAGGGGATGTCAGAGGGCCAGGCTAGGGGTAGCCTCAGGCCTCTGCTATTCTTTTTGAGTTCCTTTTCAGGGCCTAGAGCACCTGAACAGAGGTCAACAGAACCGAGACCCTCACCCCACTCCCATGTGGCACCGCATATCCCAGTGGTCACAGCAGGTGTTTCCAGCATCCCTGGGCCAGGTCTGATGCTAAACACCTCACCAAACAGGAAGCTACTCCCTGTGTTTTCTCCCCACACCACCCTGGGCTTTCCCAGCTTCTCAGATGATGCTCTGCAGGCCTCTCTGTGGCCCTCTTTCCATTATCCATGCTCCTACCATTCATCTCCCGTCATCTCCGCGTGCTCCCCTTTGCCCCTTGGTGACAGCCCCACCTCAAACCTGCACAGCCTCACAGCCCTCAGGTGGGGAGCTCTGGCCTAGGACTCCCAGCCTCTACCAGCATCTGCAGCTGAGTAACCCACAGGGACCAACCCCTTCAACTTGTCTAGGGTGGAGCTCAGCATCTCCCCTCCCAAATGTGCAGTGTCACCCAATGAGTCCCCACACCAGACTCCTAGAGCTCTCTTCACCTTGATATCCAGTCAACAGTTAATTGGTTCTAATATTTCCCCAGCATCAGACATCTCATGGCTATCCTGAGGCCACTACTCTCATCTCATCCACCACTTCTTGTCGCCCTCTCATCCTTCTCTGCTAAACCCTACTGGTCCTTTTACACAACTCAGACCTCCTGCCATCCCGTCCGTCCGCTGGTGATTTCCCCGGCTCCGTCCAGGCCTCCAGCTTTTCGTTACCCTCTGTCTTAAGTTCCCCAGTTTCTCTGAATCTCAACCCTCAGCCTGTCTCTTGATGCATAATAAACATCGGCGCAGGAACCACTACTAATGCCCCCCAGGTCACTGATTTTTTTTTTTCAAATTTAAGTAACATGCCTACAAGAAATAAACAAAAATAAAGAGAACAGATTTAAGTAACATGCTTTGCACGTGCAGCTTCAACCTTGCCTCCAAGACCCTTCCTGCAAACTCTGCTCCCCCTTCTCTGAGCCATGAGTCACCGGATCAATGAGCTGGAGTGAATTAGTCGCCACCCACCCAGCCATTTCCTAGACAGGGTGGCGCACTCCGCGCAGAAGCAGCTAGAGGGTGGCCTGCGGGGCCGGCGGGAGCTCACCCACACAACTGCGGCCGTCGGGAGCGGGCGCGTAGCCCTGGGCGCAAGTACAGCGGAAGGAACCGGGGAGGTTCTCGCACCAGCCGGGAGAGCAGGGGCTGCCTTCCGCGCACTCGTTGATGTCTGCAGCAGAGATGGCCCACTTCAGGCATTACCCACAGAGTTCGGGGATGTGGATCTCCTCCGCCTGGGGCTAGGGGGCGCCCTTCTACTCCCAAGAGGCCCCACCCTTCAGGCTCGGCTCGCAGTCGCCAGCCCTACCGACCTCCCAGCCCGATCCTGGGCCAGACCCCGCCCCCTCACCGTGTATGGCCTAACAGGCCCCGCCCACCGCCCCTCAAGGCCCCGCCCTCACCGCGGCAGGCCCCGCCCCCTTGGCTGCGGTAGCCGGGCTGACAAGGGATGCACTTGAAGCTCCCGGGTTTGTTCTCGCATTTGCCATCAGGGCAGGAGCTGGGATCCCGGCATTCATCGATGTCTGCACGGGAGGGAGAAACAGGAGGACCGACCTGAGGACAGCGTGGCTGGCCGGGCGCTCACGGCCCTCAGCAAGGCCCTCTGGGCACTGAGGCCTCAGCCTGAGAGGCTTGGAGCTGGGCAGAGATGATCGCAAACCTCCCGCCCCCACACCAGGTCGGGGGACAGCAGAGAAACCCGTCCCCACCTTCGCACACCGGCGGGCGGGAGGCTTTGAGCCGGTAGCCGGGGTAGCAGCTGCACTTGTAGTGGCCGGGAAAGTTGATGCAGAAGCCGCCGTCGCCGCACACGTGGGGCTTGGCGCACTCGTTTAGGTCTGAGCGGGAGAAGAGGGGTGTGGCAGGGGGAGGGGTACCCCTGGCCGGGAGGCGAGCCCGCCCCACCCGAGAAGCCCGGCACTCAGCTCCTCACCCACGCACGAGCGGCCCCCGGCGCCCACGTGTAGGCGGTAGCCGCGGTTGCAGTGGCAGTTGTAGGAGCCCCCGGTGTTCAGGCAGGTGCCCTTCCCCGGGCCGCACGGCTCCGCGTCACACTCGTTCACGTCTGCGAAGGACCGGCGAAGGGAAGTCGTGAGCCTGGCCCGCCTCGCGGGCAGCCACCCGCGCGCCCGCCCCGCCCGCGCTCACCCACGCAGTAGCGGTGCTGCGGATGCGACCTGTAGCCGGGGTTGCAGTGGCAGGAGTAGTCGGAGGGGCCGGGGACGCACTCTCCGTGGCCACAGATGTTTTGGTTCAGTCGGCACTCGTCGGTCTCTGAGGGGAATCAGTAGCAGCCCAGGGGTTTGAGCAGGGAGCACTTGTCTTCCTGCCGTTTCCCCAGGGCAGAGCCTGACACCCCAGGCCTACTGGTGGGAACACCTGAGCCGAGTCACAGGCTGACCTTAGGTTCCCGCACACCTGGATGCCTATCCTAGAATTCTCTACACCTTATCTTTCGTGTGTGGGTTTCAGGGATCAAACTCAGGGCCTCACGCTTGCCACGCAGGCGCTGCACTGCTGAGCTATATCCCCCTGCCACTTTACATCTTATCTTAAATAATCCCAGTGTCATGATCCCAGATGGCCCCATACAATACTCCAGGTCCCTGAGATCCTGAACACTCCAATACCAGGACCCTTGATACTTCCATACCCACTCACTCCAAGAGGCTGATCTCAGCCACCCCAAACAAAGCCATATCCCCTTGAGGTCCCCGTCATTCCAGTACCCTTACCCATGGGGCTCTGAGACCCAATTCTGTTACCTCAATACCTTAGAGACACTATAGCCTCAGTCCCACCAAGATCATCTAGCCAGTGACTCCAACACCCTGTGCCCCAGGGACCTGGGTCCCCATTCCAGGATGGTGGATTACCCCCCTCCCCGAAGCAGGGTAAATTCAGGCAGGAATCTCTTCCTAAACTCCTAAATTTTGTTTTGTTTGAGACAGTGGAACTCAAGGTGATCCTCCTGCCTCAGCCTCCTGAGCACTGGGATAATATGTGTGCACTACCATGCCCGGCTGGATTCTTTTTCTACTGTCTTCTTCTTTTGTTTTGAAACAGGGTCTTACTTTGTAGTGTAGGCTGGCCTCGAACTCACTACCGGCTGGACTCCTAACTTGTGTCACAGCTGTGCACAGGTGTCTAATACATGAACCCCCTTTACTCTGTCTGACTTCAAGCCCAGGACTCCCTGCTTTCTCCCTCTCCCTTCTTTTTTTTTTTTTTTTTT
>RJWT010046756.1:0-11411 GCA_004365215.1 Cuniculus paca | reverse complement strand
TTTGTAAAATACAGATAAGTGATGTGGATCTAGAATATATATGTATAACATATATAATATGTAAATGTATATTATGATATAAAATATATATTATAATACAATATATACATTTTTGCATCCAAAACTCAACAGTAAGAAAGCAAACAACCCAATAAAGTAAATTGGGCAACAGATTTGAACACACACTTCACCAAAGCAGATACATGGATAACAAAAAGAAAGGAAAAGGCACAGGAAAAGTGTTCAACAATACTAGACATTTGGCAAATTCAGAATAGAATCATAGCAAGATGGCCTTGCACATCTATGAGGATGGTTGACATTTTTGTGAAACCTGACAGTGCCAATGCTGACAAGTGTGCAGAGCAATTGATACTCCCACGTGTTGCCAGTAGGATTGGAAATGGGTATAGGTGCTGTAGAAAACATTTCGACACGTTCTTACAAAATTAAACACATCCTCTGTGGAGTCCAGTAATTTTGCTCTTTCATATTTATCTAAGAGGAACAGAAGTTATGTGTATGCAAAAACCTTTACCTGAATGTTCATAA
This sequence comes from Cuniculus paca, assembly GCA_004365215.1. NCBI lineage: Eukaryota > Metazoa > Chordata > Mammalia > Rodentia > Cuniculidae > Cuniculus > Cuniculus paca. The sequence continues at coordinate 10,859 of RJWT010046756.1, read as the reverse complement.
CAGCCGAGCACCAAACATGTACTAATCCAAGCGCCCTCTAATTGTGGCAGAGGCAAGGCCTGATTAAAATATATGATGTTCACATTTTTAAACTTTTTTACAGCAAAGGACACCCTATCATTAATCCCTACCTCAAAATACTTACCCTCTTGTCAAACAAACTTTTCCCATCCTTTTTGCCATTTTCTGAAGCAGTTCTGGAAGTCTTTTTGTGAGTGTCATTATGAACTGTGATCAAAAACACAGTGAATGCTGCTGCAAAGTACACCCGACAGAAAGGGAGCTCGCGAAACCATCACAGTGGGTCCTCCTGCACCTTATTAAACCACTGGCATCATGTAATTTCTGGCTCTTCCTCAAAGTCAAAATAACCTTGAAGGGTAAACATTTTGAACAGATTCAGGACATCAAGGCAGCCACAACAGTGCAACCAAAGACACTCACGCAAGAGGGTTTCCAGTGCTGCTTCTGAAAGTGGCAAGAATGATGGGATAAGTATGTTCAAAGGGAGAAGTAGCATTTTGAGGTGGATTGATGCCAATGTAACAAAGGAGGATTAATGTTGTACTGTGACAAATGTTTTTACTTTAAACATTCACTGCATTTTTTGATCATTCCTCATATATGCCATAGGATACCTCTCAGTAACAAAAGGAAACACATTACTGATAAGCCCATGAAACGTATAAATCTTAAACATGTTAGACCAAGTGGAAGAAGTCAGGTTCAAAAAATGATGTGCTACATGATTCCATTTTTATGATATTCTGGAAAAGACAAACTTCTAGGAACAGAAAACAATAGGGGTTGTCTGGGGTAAGATGAGATTTGGCACCAAAGGTAGACCTGAAGGACTCCTGAGATGATAAAATTATTTCACAGTTATTCCTATGGGGTTGTTATAGACTGCTTTCTCAAAGCTCATAGAACTATACATCAAGGACACATTTTATGCTAATTTTTAGGAATAAAAGATTTAAAACAAGCCAGGTGTGGTGGCGTGCACCTATAATCCCAGCACTCAAGGTCAGGAAGATCATCATGAGTTCAAGGCCATCCTGAGCTACATAAGCAAGTTCAAGGTCAGCCTGCACTTCATAGTGAGACCCTGTCTCAAAACAAACAAACAAAGATTTAAAGCAATTGATTTTTAATATCTTTTCAAGGATCCCCATTACGAATAGAAAAAGTTGTTTCATTTAGATTCAAAATCCAAGACCTTTTGTCCTGGTCCTCCCTGCCTCTCTAAGTGGGTTTCCTTTCCCGTGCCTCAGAGGCTAAATCACTGGTGGTTCCCTGAATACCCGGTGCCTTTCTGCCAGTGTGTGGTCCTCTGGAAGTGGACGTGCTCTGCCAACCCACTCTGGCTTTCTTCGCCTGGCCCCACTCCACACACCCGAAGCTCCAGATAGGCAAAACGTCTTTCAGATCCTCAGACTGTGCTGGGGGTTCCGAGCCTCTTTATTCTTTCCCCTCCTTCACCATCTTTTATAAAATCCTGGTAAGTAGTCACTTGCCTTTCAAATTGTAGTCTGTCTCTCTGAGCCTTTTTGAAGGACTCGGTTCTCCCTCATGCCACCATGCCTGCATATCCCAGCACTCAAAAACATTGCGACCCTTTGTTTCACAGCTACTGTGAGCTCTTAAAGGGCAGGGGCCTTTATCATTCACCTTGTATCGCCACTGCCTAGCATAGTCCACGCATAGAATACCTGCTTAATAAATGCTCCACGAGTGACAGATTAAGCTAATAAGTTAATAATTCTTCTAGTCTGGAACAAAATTCTAAACAGTGCTTCAAATGAATATTCAATATTTTGCAGCCTGAGAAGCCCACCTGAAGCACATGCTCAGGTACTTTTTTTGATGCTTATCAACTAGTTGTAATTACCTATTCACTGTACGTGGCTTTCCAAATAGGCAAGTACACTGGACCATGAGTTCTTCCAGAAACTCACTAAACAGCAAACCCCCACCCCACACCAGCATCCTAGAGTCATTGCCAGGCTCGAGTTGTTACTCAGCAAACTCACTTTGCCCTGAGCTTTCCAGATGAGAATTCACACTTCCCTCCTCCTCTCTGAGCCCAGAGCCTGATTAGGCTGTTGTGATATCTGCCATAGGATATAGAGAGAAATATATTGATATCCAGAGTAGAGAGACATCAGTAATCCAATAATAACAAATTTGAGAATTAGAAATGAATAACCTTGAACCACATGTTCTTCTGGGAAAAGTAATCCCTCAAAAAAAAGAGAAAGAGAGAGAAATAAGCAAAACTGCTGATCCCAAAAGGACATTTGAAAGATAAAACATGAAGTGAGTGGACTCACATTATCTCTACCCCAAGTGCGGAATTTGCCTTGGGTCTGCAGCTTGGCACCGTCTCCCCTGAATGTCTGCGAGACACATAGTTTCACCTCAGTTCATATCTGCACCATCCCAGGAATGACTCAGAACCCGTGAGGGGTCGTGATCCCACTAATGAAGGAGGATTCCTTCTTCTCCTTAGCCATGATACATTGTGAATCCAAACGCAGTAATGCATACTCTTTGAATCTCTGAAAGAGTTTCTAAAACTTTGACTAAAACAAATATTTATGTTACAGAAAAGGACTTTGTGGATATTACATTTTCCTAAACAGCCCTCTAGAATAACACTCACAAATCCTCACTAAGATTATTGGTTGATCTCCCTCTCTCTGTCTCTCTCCCCTTCTCCCTTCCTTCCTCCCCTCCTCTCCAGTGTATAACCCCAAACATCTATCTTAAAAGATCCTGTACCTCGATATAGGAACCAGTTTCCTTGATTTTTATCATAAAATTCCCATTAATTGTGTGAGTATTTTATCAGCCCCTCATCATTTCCCTGTGCTCGTGTGTTTGTGTCTATGCCTGTTCTTCTAGTCTATGGGAAGGGTCTTAAACTCGATAAACCACAATGTAATGCAGACCTAAAATGTGCAGGTTCACATATCGGGCCAGAACTTGATAAGACAAGAGAGGCGCTGAAGCTGAAATTTAAGGAGGTGCTTGCTCTCAGGATGTCTGTATAAGACTTTCTCACTGCCCTTCCTATGACTGTGAGACTGGGAAGTGAAGTGTCATGGCACAGTGCTGGATGAGAAACTTACACACTACATCCTCTAACTCTCTAAAACAGATGCCAAGTGTCCCCGCCCACATAGCTGACTACTCAACCTCTGAGTTTTACCCTGATGTCTCCTCCTTGGAGAGAAACTTCCTACACACCTTCCCTAAGTTAGCGTCCCCCTTGAAATCTAATGTTACTCTCAAATTTCTCCTCCGCGTCTTTCAGAATATGTGATTGCTTCTTGTTGACTGTCAGTTTCCTGATAAAATGTTAGCTTGGAGAGGACAATGGACTCATCAGCCTTTCAAGGCTGGGACAAAATACCTGACACGCACAAATTAAAGGACAAAAAGCTTCCTTTGGATCATAGTTTTAAGAGTTTCAATCCATGGTCAGCTAAATTCAAGGCAGAAACATCATGGTAGAAGGGCCTGAGAGAAGAAAACTGCCAATCATAGCAGTGAGGAAGCAGAGAAACAAGAAAGAACTTGAAAAGAAGGGACCAGGAACCAGATACAGTCCCCAAGTCATGACCCACACAGGCACACCCAGAAACGTACTTTACTGAACTCTGAGGCATCTCTCAAGCCAATCAAGTTGACCATAGAGATTAACCATCACCCCCCAGGAGCCATGACTGTCTTGTTCACTGTTATGGTTCCATTGCACAGTGCCTGGCACTGAGTTGACCCACAACAAAATATTGCAGAATGAATGAAATGCAGAATTAACACGGTACAGTATATGTTAAACTGAACTGCAATCAGTGACTTTGTGATATTTCAAATCCAGATGTGACCTTTGCTTGCTTCATGACCTTAGGTAAGTTATTTAATCTCTCTGTGGTTTAGTTTTTTTTATTTTAAAATAGCTATGTTCATGGATTCAATTATTCAACAAGTTGCTTAAAAGGCATCTCACATAAGTCAAACAGCAAATGAAAAAGCTGTTACGGTTTAGATCAAGAATATTGCTCAAAGACCTCATGCCCGTAAATACAGGTGGAGCTTTTAGAAGGTGATTGAGTCATAGGCACAAAGTAGCTGACTTGCTGCGAGGAGGTGGGCCCTGGTCGGAAGAGGTGAGTTACCAAGGACGTGAGCTGGAGGAGTGTATCCCCCTTCTTGACTCCTCACCTCTCAATCTGCTTCCTGGCCCCCGTGATGGGAGCAGCTTCCCTCTATCGGCCCCTTCACCATGCTGTTCCTGTCTCAGAGCCTGCCAACCATCCACAACTGTCACTGTAATACACTTCTTCTCTTTTAAGTCGCAGTTGGGTATTGTGTCTCGTGACTAAGAAAGTAACTAAGAATCATAACAGATTGTACACTTTCTGCATCAACATGATCAGTGTTCTAGATATTTCCAACGGTATAACAAATCACCCCAAATTTGAGTGGCTTAAAGTAACAATTATTACACTATCATTCACAGTTCCTGTGAGTTTGGAATTTGGGAAGGACTCTGCTAAATGGGCCCGGCTTGGGATTTATCATCCAATCAGGTAGTGGAGGGATCAGGAAGAGTGGAAGTTCTGCAGAACCTGAGGGTTGTCCTGGCATTCATTCTCTGTCCCCCTCCCCTCTTCTCTCTTTTTCTCCGTCTCGGTGCACCACATTCTATCAGTGTTCCTTCATGTGATCTCCCTAGGTGAACCAGCTGGGTTTCCTCCATTGCAAGTATTCAGCAAGCAAGGCAGCAATTGCATTGCCCTTTGCAACCTAGCCTTGGAAATCACATAGCACCCCTTTGCCCTACTCCCTGGTCAGAATAGTTACAAAATCCCACCTAGTTTCAAGAAAAAGGACATAGACCCAACCTCTTCATAAGGTACAAAAGTAATAGTGACATATTAGTACAGAAAAACACATAGCTTATAGCTCAACCTCTGAAACCAGAAAAGCCAAGTAGAAAGTCAGTACAGATTTTACTGTAAAAATGTAAAATCAAAAGTACACATTGAGAAATGAACTGGTTCCTCCTCTTTTTCTTCTTGTTTCTAGAGATGGAGTGGACATGTTTTCGGATTGGTAATCATCTGCTAGACATTGTACTAAACCAAAGCTAACAAGTAGAGCTGTCCACTACCTCTGATCATACTGAAGTAAACCAGTGCAGCACTGTCCTGGCTGGAGAAATTTTAACAGGAAGCAGCAACTGCATAGTATTTACCCCAAAAGAAAACCCAAAATAACTGGCTTATACAGAAAGGATTTTAAACAATCTTGCACTAACACACTTTCCACACTGTCACAACAGGATAGCATTTAGCCTATTCCCAGCACACAGCATACATTTGCTGGTGTCCAGTAAGACATGCAGCACTAATGCAGAAAACACTGCTGCCTTCACAGGACCAACGATTAAAAAACACATAGCATCTTTTAGCTCTGTGTGAGTGATCATGCACGTTCCAACATCGGAACCACTGCTTAGTCAAAGTATTAATCTATAAAAATATTTTTTAAATAACACTTAGAAGACGCTTCTAGAACAGTAGGACTACATCAGGACTAGCAGAAGACATAGTGTTGCACCTGTAAACCTGGGACTTGATCTTCACATGTATCTTCTAGGTCAAGAACATCTCTCTCAGTTGATTCTTGGAGCCGCGTTATGCCGCGATCATAGATGATTAAGAAATCTTAGAACGTGGAACTGGTTCAAGCAACTCTTGAGATAAATATTCCCAAACATAAAAAAAAAAACAAACCTGCAACTCTTACCACTTTAAAACAGAGCCGAAGAGAGTTGGTGACGGTGTGTTATTCCACACTCTCACACACCAACAGGGAGGCTGGAAAAGAGCCTCCCAGGGGAATGAGTGACCTCCACATGCTCCAGAAGTCTGACCCAGAAGTACCTACATAGGAAGAGGCTCCTGAATGCAAGAGAGTATTTCTGGAGAAACAGGCCTAGGAGAATCACACGTGTCATTTTTGAACCATGGATACTCACCATGAACGAAAGACTGCAGACAGAGTCAGACTTCCCGAGATGCACTCTTCTATGGTCATGAGCTGCAGCCTCTCCGAGCCTGTTGGGTCAGTGACATCCAGAATGATCCCATGCACTGCCTGGAAGGCGGGTACTGGGCTTAGTGTAGCAGATCGCTCTGGGCGGCCAACACAGAAGGTGATTTGCACAACAAAGTCACCACTGTGTTGCCCAAGTCCAGTATTTGGCCTTCCGATTCTGCTCTGTAGTTCAGAAACATTTCTTTAAAAGCCAGAAATTCCACAAATATGAGCAGCATGCTGACTATATCACCAGTCACTTCCTCCTTATATCAATGAAAGCCGCCTGGTTGAACCCCAAGATTCATCCCAACATACATTTTTACCAGAGAAATATGCCTTTAAAAATGGGTATTTAAGTGACTTTAGTTTCTTCCGTGTCTTCAGCCTCCTACTGGTACTTGTCCATGATGTTTCTCTGTGATGACTGAAATTCGTGGTGATAATGTTGTATAAATATACAACCACAGCATCAAATTCTGCCTCAGATGCAGAGAAAGGCAGAAAGCTCTCTTCCCAGGCCATGACTCCCAGGCACTGCATCCGCCCATGAAGGCGGGCAAGCACATGGCAGGTTCCGGCGTGGGCCCTGCACCATGGATCCCCCACCCGCCTCCAGGTCTCACTGCCCAGGCTTCAGCCCACGTTCCCGGCTCTGGCCTGTGTGCAAGGTTGGCCTGCAACACCTGGACTGCAGCCACTCCCCACACCCCTTACCTGGGCCAGGCTGCCCCATCACCACAGTTCTAGACTCAACTTCAATAGCAGAAGTGTTTGCAGGTGTATTTGAAAATTATTGTACAGCACACTTTCTGTGCACAAATTATTTAGATTCCTGTCACGTGCAAAATAAATTTACTCCCTTCCCCAGCTCCGATAGCTCTTTGTTCCATTAGTACATCAGGCTTGAAGTCTATCCACCCAACTCAAAGGTAGAAGGCATTTTGTCTGAGTCATTTTCTCTTGACTGGGACAAAATACCCAACACCTGCAACTGAAAGGAGAAGTTTATTTTGACTCATGGTCAGATAGTCCAAGACATAAACAGCGATGTGGCGGGGACTGGGTAGAGGACAGCTGCTCCTCCCATGGCAGCCAGGGAGAGAGAGAGTATACCCTCCTAGGTCACGCCTTAGTGTTCCCCTCTTCATCTGGGCCCCACATCCTAACAGCTGTCAGCTGGAGCTCCCCTGACCCAATCACCTTCCACGCACAAGAAAATTTGGGGATACATTTTAGATCCAACTGTAACACATTTCCTGGGTGCAGTTTCTCTCAAACTGAAGGTGTATGAAGTAGACCGACAGTTATTTATCCCATAATCCAACCATGCAGTGATGCAACAGGTGGGGATAACCATTCAAGACATGCCCGGTCCTAAAAGGGGAAAACAAGAAACACTGCAGCCTATGGTCCATAACAGTTCTGAAATCCAGCCATGCTCGAGGAGCCAGGTTTTGGCGGAAGACTCCTTCCTCATTCCAAGTAATGTATATGATACCCTGTGATACTTGGGTGTAGCCTCCGTGCGTTTTCTTTTTTGATAGGTAACAAATCTACCCAGTAGTTAATGTTTTAAAACAACTAAACTCACTCAGTCACTTTTTCACTGTTCTGCAAAACTTAGCCTGTTTACTGTGTTTCTTAGCCTCCTTTCTGCCCACATTAGTTCAAGGGGGGAAAGGACCTCTTCAATTTGCTCTGCTTCTGTCCTTCTCAGAGCAAGCTGATATGATTCCTTTGAAATTTGTGGGATTTTTGTATATTAACATGTAATCTACTCCATCAAACAAAACTCTTTTAGCCTTTTCTACCTTGGCTCCCTGCACTGTTGCTATTGCAAAATTCACTTAATAACCTTAAAATTCCCATAGTTTAATCCCTTCGATTCTTAGAAAGTTTTTGTCTGTTGGGATATACAAGGCTCCAGTGGCCACCTATCTGCAGTCCTGACAAAGGACCTTACAGGACAACACTAGATTTGATTTTGCCCTGAAACTCTTACTTGAGAGTTTTGCTATCTAGGAACAAGAAACAGTTTTATTTTTCAAACATTCTTGGCATCTTACTATTTCTTTCAAGCTTTTGTGGAAAACAGAACAGGTGCATTTTTGGCTTACTGTTCCAAGTGTACTTTAGCATCTACATCTCAGAGAGATGAGGTAGCCTCTCCCCACACTGCCTGCAGATTTTCTCAGGTAGATCCATCTATTTGTTTGGTATGTTTTCTCTTCCGTACACTACTACAGGTAACAATTTAGCTAAACATGCTGTCACTACCTAACAAACACCTCCTATCTTCTTGTTTTCAATAAACTTTTCCTCACATTCCTTTAAACCTTTACAACACATTCCTCAAGGTCCAGTAGGCATCTGCTAATCTCAAGGTTCTTCCAGTGTCACCTGCTATCCAGACACAAAGCTAAGTACATGTCATCTTAGTTTTTGTTGTCGCTGTTTTGTTTGGTTTTGGTTTTGTAACTGCAAACCTACCTGTTCCACTTTTCTACCAACAGGAAAGAAATCTACTCCATGGTTGGTGTTTTACAACAACAAACATTTTATTCTCTTACTGTTTCTATAAGTCTGGAATCTAGGAGGGGGGGCTCTCCCAAGAAATTTTGGTTCAAGATCTCTCAAATGCTTGCTGTCAGATAGGGTCTGGAGCATCGTGGTAAGGGACTTGAAACAGCTAAGATGACCAGGCATCTCTCCTTTCTCACGGGTTCTGAGCCTCTCCCTGTAGTCTTTCTGCACAGGCTAACAGAACCATCCTCCAGCCTGGACTCCGCCTGCGGGTTCCAATAAGCAAGGCAGGATCTGCACCACCTCGTGCTTGGCTTTGGAAGTCACAGGGCATCTCTCTGCAGCAAAACAGGCAGAACTCCTGCCCGCTTTCTTAAAAAGTTCTCTTCTTTCTTTCCTTTATTTTTTTAACCTTTTTGTGATTCTAGGAATTAAAATTGGGGCCTTCACAATGAGCTATGCTTCCCTCCTCTCCCTGCCCTTTTTTATTTCTTACTGTGAGACAGACTCTTGCTAATTCATTGAGTTTCCGAGGTTTGGTTCAAACTTACAATCTCCTGCCTCAGCCTCCCAGAATGCTGAGATAGCTGGCATGCATCACCATGCCCACTTCAAGCCTCACATTTTAATGGGAAAAGTGTGTTTCAGGAAATTTGCATATAAAATATACATTTGCATATTTTCAAACCACCTTATCCAGTAAGTAGCAGTCAAATTACTTATTTTCCATTCACTAAAGGATATAAATGGATCATCCGCTTATTCATACCCCTTTAATCTTCTTTGTGTATCCTGCTAACTGATACATTGCATTGTTTTCAAATGACCTGCTTCTGTATGTGTCTTTTCTTCCAGACTATTACATCTCTGTGGGTGGAAGCTCTTTTTTTTTTTTTCATCTTTTCATCTCTATTATTTAGTGCAAAATCCTAAAACTCCTAAAAGATGCTCAAATAATTTGTGCTGGTTTAATGGATGAATAAATTATACTTTTACCTTGTTTATCAATGTTGAAATGGAATATTTCCTCTTAAGTAATGAACCAACAACAACTAAATTTACATTCCTGTTGCCAGAAAACTTTGTTCTTGTGAAGAAAAATCAGTAACATAATCTGTTTCTATTGACTTTGTCTTGCAAATGCACATTTGTCACACCATTCATTACACCACTCTCCATGTAAACATACCTATGCACATACCCTCCTCAAGAACCCAAGCAACTGACGTGTTTATAAAATATACCTTCCAGCATTCCAGTAGACAAAGGGAGACACTGCTCGCTGGTAACCAGCTCAGAGGGAAGGCAGAGGCAGGCCCTGCTCCAGGCGCATTCCAGCAGCCCTCAGGATGCTTCCACCCCAGGTAACTATCAAGGGCTGGGAAAAATAGAAGCAGGCCCTGCACCAGAGCACCCAGTGGCCACCATTGGTTACCCGTAGGCAGCACTGGCCAGGAAAACCAAACAGTCACACTACAGAGAAATTGTAGCCAACGTGGGAAGTGTCTGGAACCCCACTACCTGCTTATTTGGAAGAACCCAGGAAAATGTCAAGATGAAGAAACAAAAGGCAGTCCCTGGACTCCAACCCAAGCAGAGCAAGTCCAGGAGATGAAAACAAGGAAGAGATTGGGAGTCACACACCTGAAGTTTCTGCAGCAATGGCAACTGAAGTAAACAGACAACTCCATGTGGCTATAAAAGAAATTAGAACAGAAATACTATCTCAGGTAAAAGAAGAAATAAAAAACACAATAAAAGAATTGCTAAGCTTCTCTACAGAAGACATAGTTAAAAAAAATAGAGGAGCAAAGGAAAATGAGGGAAACCATGAATGAACAATATAAGAGAGATTTTGAATGCATGAAACAGATTCAAAGAGATATCCAGGAAATTAAAAACTGCATTGAAAGCTGGAAAATTGCTTGAAAGAAACTGAAGATAGACTTTCAGACCTTGAAGACAGGTGTGCAGCTTGTGATCGGGAAAGAAAAGACCTCTTAAAAATAATGTAGAACCAGGAAATAACAATTGAACAACTGCAAGATGAAGCAAAGCGAAATAATTTAAGAGTGATAGGTATCAATGAAGAAGCAGGGATCACCGGGCGTGGTGGCTCATGCCTGTAATCCCAGCACTCGAGAGGCTGAGATAGGTGGATCGTTGTGAGTTCGAGACCAGCCTGGGCTACAAAGTGAGCTCAAGGCCAGTCTGAACGGCAT